>SNVD02014274.1:0-11528 GCA_013180625.2 Boswellia sacra
TGTGAATCACTTAACTAAATAGACAGAATCTAAATGAGAAATAAGTTAATAACCTAAATTTAATTTCCATCTGATTGTACAGAAAATTATGTTCAGTTGCCTGATGAAAAACCACAACCATAGTCCAGGTTTAAATGCATTGCAGTTATGATTAGCTGTCAAGTATCATAATGTGGATAATGTTTTGATGTTTTGACATCTAAATGCTTTCCTGGACTTAGTTTTACAATTTAACAGTTTAGCTAGGAATTTCTATCAGAGTTACAAAAGCATCATATAGCAAGGAATTTTTTTGGTCGTCATGATTCGCTCAATACTTGATTCTCATTGAGCTATATTCTTTGATAATGTAGAAAACTGGGAAAACATTCGAGGTATTGAAACAGTAGGCAAGAATCAATGTTAATATATGTAGGTTTAATGTTATTGTAGACACTGAAAAAATTGGAAAACAATTGCTTCAAAATGGTGATCTTCGGAGGAGAGTAACAATTATACCTTGAAATAAAATTCAATCCAATACTGTGGAAATTATTGTTGTTTCATTGTGTGGTGATAAATGGATGAGTTGAACCATAATAGCTTTTGTGTTTAGATTTTGGATTATCAGAATGGAATCAAAAAGTTCCATGGGCCTGAGGGCTTCGCGTGGGCTACTTTTATGCACCCTAAAACATAAATGAATTTGTTGGATTGTCAGACACATTATGCGGGAAAACTATAGCTGCAAGAGTGCAGCTACTTGGTTGCTATATTTTGTATGAAGTTGCTGGCTTTGCATAGATTTTTGTTGACTTGCATAAACTGCATAAATTGTATGAAGACATGCATAAACTGCACTACTCTGTTAATGCAATATTTTTGTTGACTTGAACATGTGACCCTTCATGAACACTTAAATATGCATGTTTAATAAGAGTTTAGTTCATCATATTGCATTAATAGTGTCATTAAATTCCTCAACTTAAGCATATTTGTAGCATTTGCATCTTTGGAATTAATTTCTCTTAATTTTGGTTTTGTTACAGGTTCGGTAAAATAGGCATAACTCTCTATTTATAGATCAGAATGGTGCAAATCTTAATGTTTTGGAAAGCTGGTTAAATTATCTACAAGATTATATTTCACAAGCTTCATCAAATTCGGGCTCTTAGTGGACCAAAAATGGGCTTGAAGTGAATCCATCTGCAGTTTCGGTCCAACCTGACCATGCCTCAGTATATTGACCATATCTCTCAGAATACGTATCCAAATCGTATGAGTCAAGATGTTCTAGAAAGCTGAGAGAAATATCTACGACTTTCATGAAGACATGTGATTAAAATTCACAATAATTCAACGTCAAAATTGGTGGTCAAAGTGGTTCACCTAATTACCCTAATTGTCAAAGTTGGTGCATCTAATATTTGACAATTATTCCTTTGTAATTTGACAAGTTTACCCCTGAATGTATCTATAAATAGAGGTGCCTTGTGACACATTAGGGCATCTTGGCCTTAGCTGGGATCTTGTATTGTGTATCTCTTGTTATTCTCTCTTGTGTGTTGTTAATGAATTTCCTTTTTCTTGTAATTTGTGTTCTTTCTCTTATAATGTCTTTCTAAATTCTCTCTTGCTAAGGCGAAAGGGTGAAACCCTTGATATGAGAGTAAGGATTCTCTAACCCTTTATATGTGCTTAATTACCATAATCTTATGTTGTTTATTTTATATGATTTATATTTACTTTCTTAATCAATCTTGACACCACTCGTAAAGTGGAGGTCTTGATCCATTGTAGACAATCCTTGGCACATCAAATGCTTGGATCCTTTCTAGATGTCGTATGGTTTTTCCTCACCGACACGAATCTAGTTAGGAACCTTGATTTGTTGTCGACATATGGAGATTGGCACATTGGATGCTTGAACCCATTTACAAGAAGTGGTATAAATATTGGTACGGAAGCAAATATAATTCATATAACTAAAACGGGTTGTTTATCCTTATTTGAAATATCAAGGGCGAATCCCATAACCTTAGCTCTCATTATTATTGTGTGAATTTCTCTTGTGTTATTCTTATTTATTGTTTAAGAATTTGTTCTTTACTCAAACTTGTTGATATTATCTTGCCATCCCTTTGAATCATCCATATCATATTTGTTTACTTTATAGTTTGGAGCGCTAAAATTTTTTTTTCCCCCCCCTTTTTTTTTTTTTTTTTTTTTTATTTTGTTCCCCTCCCCCCCGTAGATCGACCCCGTCTCCACGTTTTAACTTACGGACACTCCTATACTTGTGAGACAATCCTTTTTCGGATGTGTCAAGTTTTTGGCGCCGTTGCCGGGGAAGGTAAAAATTGGCGTGCAAAATTGTAAGTGTTCTCTTTTCTCATCTTAGATCTAAATTTTTTATTTTTTTGTGTGGTCATCTTTCCTTCTCTTTTCTTCTCTCTTTCTTGCATGAAAATTTGGTCACGAACATCTAGTGGTAGACTTGTTAGAAAAACATCATCTTCCTTAGAAAACATGGCCGACAATCATGAGAAAATATTCACGGATGAAGGGGACAACCGTTCGCAACAAAATGATCAAAACCAACGAAGAACCCTCAGAGACTACATGAATCCGGTAAGGACTAGTGCACCATCTTGTGTAGTTTCTCCTCCAGATTCAAGCCATTTCAATTTCAAACCAAGTTTTGTTCGACTTCTACCCACTTTTCATGGCCTTGACATGGAGAACCCATATTCGCACTTGAAAATCTTTGAAGAGGTATGTAACTCTTACACTGACCCAAATTGTAGCATAAACATCATCAGATTAAAACTTTTTCCTTTTTCTTTAAAAGATAAAGCTAGAACATGGCTACAAAATTTGAGGTCAAATTCCATCAGTTCATGGGATGAGATGAAACAACAATTTTTGAAAAAATTTTTTCCTACCCATAAAACAAATTCTCTTAAAAGACAAATTTCTGATTTCTCTCAAAAACAAGGAGAAACCCTTTACCAATGTTGGGATAGGTATAAGGAACTACTTAATACATGTCCTCACCATGGGTTTGAAACTTGGAGAATAGTTGCACACTTCTATGAAGGGTTAACACCTCAAGACAGGCAACTAGTAGAATTAATGTGTAATGGAGAATTTAAAAAAAAAGACCCTGAGGAAGCACTTGACTTTCTAGATTCCTTGGCAGAAAAGGCACAAAATTGGGACACTGCTGGCACCTATGAGCTACCAAGCAAGACCCAAACCTCGACATCCAATAGAGGTATTTACAACCTTAGGGAAGACCATGACCTTCAAGCCAAATATGCATCCCTAGCTAGAAAAGTCGAGGCTTTAGAAATGAAAAAGAGTGGTCAATTAAATTCTATTCAAGAAAATGTCTGTAACATATGTGATGACAATGATCATTCTACTGATGATTGCCCAACTTTGCCTGCCTTTAGGGAATGTCTCCATGAAGAAGCCAATGCCTTGAACACGTTCAAAAGGCCAAATCACAATCCATATTCACAAACCTACAATCCTGGTTGGAGAAATCATCCAAATTTTAGCTGGAAAAATGACAATCATGCATAATCTTCACAAGTCCCTTTTCAAACACGACAAAATTTTCAAAATTCTCATGATCATGCATATGCTCCTCCTCCTAGGAATGACCTTGAAGAAACATTGCATTCATTCATTACAAAGCAAGAGACTTTCAATAGCCAAACTGCTCAAACATTAGCAAATTTGTCAGAAACTCTTGCAAAATTTGCATCTACATTTAGCATCCAAGAGAAGGAAAATTTCCTTCTCAAACATTGCAAAACCCCAAAGATCAATCTAACTCAAATGTAGGGAGTTCAAATAACCATTATTTTGACCAAGCTAAGTCAGTCATGACCCTTCGCAATGGTAAGGTTGTTGAAAAACATATTCCTAACCCTTGTGAGAAAGAAGAAGAATCGATCTCTAAAGGGCAGGAAGAGGTTGCCAAACCAACACCTAGCAAAGAGGAACCCATATCCTCATCTGTGCCTTCATTTCCTCAAGCATTAGCCACACATAAAAAGCCAACTCACAATTCTGAAATCTTTAAAATTTTCAAACAGGTAAAGGTCAACATTCCCTTGCTTGATGTGATCAAACAGGTACATTCTTATGCAAAGTTTTTGAAAGACTTGTGCACTGTGAAAAAAACTGTCATGTTGAAAAAGAGGCTTTGCTAGACTCGAACAAGTGAGTGGCTATTCTTCAACATAATAAGTGAAATTATAAGATCCAGGGTTTTGGTCCTACAATTTCATGTTTTATTGGAGACCATAAAATTGAACAAGCTTTACTTGATCTTGGTGCTAGTGTGAATTTGCTTCCATACTCGGTTTTTCAAAAACTCAACCTAGGTGAGTTAAAACCAACTTCTGTGACTCTTTTGCTTGCTGATAGATCAATTAAAGTACCAAGAGGAATAGTAGAAGATGTGTTAGTTCAAGTCGATAAATTCATTTACCCAGTGGATTTAATCGTCTTGGACACACAACCAGTGGAAGTAAGCAATTCAATTCCTGTTATTTTAGGGCGTCCATTTCTAGCTACCTCTAATGCTTTGATTAATTGCAGGAATGGAGTCATGAAGTTATCATTTGGGAACATGACATTGGAACTTAATGTTTTTAATATGTGTAAACAACCAAATGAAGAAGAAGATGAAATTGATGAGGCCAATATAATTGAATCTATTGTGGAAGATCACATCCAAAAAGGGAGTTCTTCTGACCCTTTGAAAACTTGTCTAGTGAATTCATTAGAATCAAGTATGGAACTAGAGTCTGATCTTTCTGATATATGTTCTTTATTGGATTGTGCACAGGTGATGGAAAAAGGCTCAAAATCAAGATTTGAAGAATTGGGGCAAATGAATGAAAGCAAGGAAGAGGAAGCTCCCAAGATAGAACTAAAGCCCTTACCTAAAGGACTGAAATATGCATATCTTGGAGAAAATCAGACATATTCGGTGGTAATTTCTTCATCCCTCACATGCGAGCAACAAGGTAAGTTGATAGAAGTGCTTAAAAGGCATAAAAATGCAATCGGGTGAACGTTAAAAGACATAAAAGGCATTAACCCTTTAATTTGCACACATAGAATACATTTAGAGGAAAATGCCAAAACATCCCAACAACCTCAAAGAAGATTAAATCCACATATGAAAGAGGTTATTAGGGCTGAAGTTCTTAAGCTACTTGATGTGGGAATTATCTACCCTATTTTTGATAGCAAGCGGGTAAACCCTACACAAGTAATACCTAAGAAATCTGGCATTACAGTAGTTAAAAATGAAAAGGGGGAATCATTGCCTACTCGAGTCTCATCTAGTTGGAGGATGTGCATTGATTATAGAAAATTAAATGCTGTCACTAGAAAAGACCATTTTCCTTTACCTTTCCTTGACCAAATTCTTGAAAGAGTAGCAGGACACCCCTACTACTGCTTTCTTGATGGATACTCGGGCTATTATCAAATCCCTATTGCACTTGAAGACCAAGAAAAGACCACATTCACGTGCCCCTTCGGCACTTTTGCATTTAGGAGAATGCCTTTTGGACTTTGTAATGCCCCAGCCACTTTTTAAAGATGCATGTTAAGCATTTTCATTGACATGGTTGAGCTTTGTTTAGAAGTTTTTATGGATGATTTAACTGTCTTTGGAAACTCTTTTGACAATTGTCTTGAAAACTTAGAAAAAGTCCTAAAAAGGTGTGTAGAAAAAGGTCTTATTTTGAATTGGGAAAAATGTCATTACATGGTCACTTCGGGAATTGTTTTAGGTCATGTGGTGTCTTCTAAGGGAATAGAAGTGGACAAAGCAAAAGTGGAATTAATTTCCCATTTGCCTCCACCAAAAATAGTCAAAGAGGTTCGTTCATTTTTAAGGCATGCTGGATTTTATAGGAGGTTCATAAGAAATTTCAGTGCTATATCTAAACCTCTTTGTAACCTCTTAATAAAAGACCCTTCTTTTGAATGGACTCAAGAATGTCAAAATGCCTTTGATAAGTTAATTGGACTTTTAACAACTGCTCCAATTATGCAATCTCCTGATTGGTCCTTGCCTTTTGAATTGATGTGTGACGCAAGTGACTATGCCATCGGTGCTGTCTTAGGACAAAGAAAAGAAGGTAAGCCTTATGTGATATACTATGCAAGTAGGACTTTAAATGATGCACAAATGAATTATACAACAACTGAAAAAGAACTACTTGTCGTAGTATTTGTACTGGACAAATTTCAATCTTATTTAATTGGTTCTCCCACGATTGTTTACACTGACCATGCAGCTGTGAGATATTTAATGTCTAAACAGGATGCAAAACCTAGATTGATACGGTGGATCTTATTGCTCCAAGAATTCAACATCACAATAAAGGATAAGAAAGGAGCCAAAAATGTCGTTGCAGATCATCTTTCAAGATTAACGACAGAGACATTAATTGAAACTTTATCTATCAATGATTCTTTTTCTGATGAATTTTTATTCTCCGTTGCTACTGTACCTTGGTTTGCTAGCATTGTAAATTTTCTCGCAACAGAAAAAATGCCACCTCATTGGAATGCTCAAGACAAAAGGAAATTTTTAACCGAGGTGAAAAATTTTTATTGGGATGACCCATATTTGTTCAAATATTGTCCTGATCAAATAATAAGAAGATGCATACCCGACAATGAGGTAAGTAGTGTCATTAACTTTTGTCATTCTGAAGCATGTGGAGGACATTTTTCATCTAAAAAAACAGCTGCTAAAATTTTGCAATGTGGATTTTATCGGCCCACCTTATTTAAAGATGCACATGCATTTTGCAAAACTTGTGAAAATTGTCAAAAATTGGGATCCATCTCAAAAAGAAAAATGATGCCTTTGAATCCCATTCTTGTTGTTGAAATCTTTGATTGTTGGGGTATTGATTTTATGGGACCCTTTTCACCGTCATTTGGTTTTGTGTACATCCTTGTTGCAGTAGACTATGTTTCAAAATGGGTCGAGGCAATTCCATGTCGAATTAATGATCACAAAACAGTTGTCAAATTCTTGAAGGAGAATATCTTGAGTAGATTTGGAATTCCTCGAACCATTATTAGTGATGGGGGTACACATTTTTGTAACAAACCATTTGAAACTTTAATGAAGAAATATGGAATAACCCAGAAAATTTCTACACCTTATCACCCACAAACAAGTGGACAAGTTGAATTAGCTAATAGGGAGATAAAACAGATCTTAGAAAAAACAGTTAACCCAAATCGTAAAGATTGGTCTTTAAGACTTAGTGATGCACTTTGGGCTTACCGAACTGCTTTTAAAACATCATTGGGAATGTCTCCTTATAGACTAGTTTATGGAAAACCTTGTCACTTACCTGTGGAAAATGAGCATAAAGCTTATTGGGCCATTAAAACATTCAACACAAATTTGAATGATGCTTGTAAGTTACGTAAACTCTAACTGAGTGAACTTGAAGAAATCATGAATGAGGCTTATGAAAATTCTAAAATCTACAAAGAAAAAATGAAGGTTTTTCATGAAAAATCTATTGTTAGAAAATCTTTTGAACCTTCACAAAAAGTTCTTTTATATGATTCAAGATTGCATTTGTTTCCTGGTAAACTTCGGTCTCGTTGGACTGGGCCTTTTATTGTTAAAAATGTTTTTCCTCATGGAGCAGTTGAAATTGAGAACTCAAAGAATGGTAATGTGTTTAAAGTTAATGGACAACAGTTAAAACCATTCTTTGAAAATTTTGCCCAAAACGAAGAGTCCATTGCTTTAATCGATCCTTTTTAAGGATTGATTTTTCCCAGTCAAGTGGCGGATACGGTACTCCGTGACATTTAAAGTCGGTTTTTTAGTTCCCTAAAAACTGTTGCTCACCTTGCATTCATTTTCCTTTCTTTTCTTGCATGGACACCATTCTCTCAAATTTGCACAAACATTTTCCCTCTCTTCCTCCAAATGATTTGCTCAAAATTTACAAAGCTCGTACAGAAAGACTAAGGATGTTGATGTGTAAGGGTATGCCTGTCGAAGTAAGATGGTTAATTGAAGCCAAGGTTCGATTTTCCTATGAATTTTTGGATAATCTTGTGTCTCACATGCCAGGTATGAGAAAAAGCTCTTACGCCAAAAAGCGAAGAGCGAAAAGGTTACAAGTTTGTCCCAAATGTGCAAGATGGACTTGTAACCAACGTTGTCACTCCTTGGGATATTTGTCTAATAATCGAGAGGATAAACTACAGTTCATCAAGAATGGACTGAGTAGGGAGTCTTTGGATGATATCCAAGTGACTCTTGAGACGTATTCTTGTGGACTTGTGCAGCGTGAAAATTTTAATTTGTGGACATAATTCTGAGATGAGCAGGAATGCTATAGTCTTGGGAATCTGACTCAACACGACCCTGTTTGCCAGTTTATAAGAAAACTGGATGGGAAGCATATCCCCAACTCATAGAAGGTGTTTAAGCCGTTTCTGGACGTAAAACCAGAGAAAGATGTGAGCCACAGTCACAACTACCTGTACATATGCATGCGTGCCATCATTTTTGAATTTTAATACCTTATATAGCTGTCATTTCTGAATTTGTATCTTTTGTTTGACTTATGGTGTCTTATTTCATCATCTTTTGAATTTTTATGCATTATTGTCAAATTTTTCAACAAACAACCGAGCTACCTAGATAGATATCACCATTAGCATACCTTTTTGCACTCCATAAATACCACATCTCTTATTCTCTTCTTCACACCTAGTTAGAGAGTTGCATAGACATGGAGGGAACTTCAAAACGTCGAATCCAAAGGATATGTGTATTCTGTGGATCTCGACCAGGTAAAAGTGAAGAGTTCGTAGAAGTAGCGAATTATCTTGGTAGGCTACTGGCTGAAAGAAAGATTCATGTGGTTTATGGGGGAGGTAGCCTCGGGTTAATGGGTTGTGTGTCACCAGCTGCACATGTAGGGGGTACTCAAGTTTTAGGAGTTATTCCTAAAGCTTTGGCTGTAGAAAGTATTGTTGGAAAAACGGTTGGGAAGGAGTTACAGGTCTCCTCTATGCATGAACGCATGGCACATATGCTCATCAATTCAGATGCCTTTATTGCTTTACCAGGTGGCTTTGGCACTCTTTAAGAAATTTTTCAAATTGCCTCTTGGGCCCAACTGAATCTCCATCAAAAACCCATAGGTTTGTTGAATGTTAAAAATTTCTTTGATCCTTTGATAAGTTTGTTGATGCAACTGTGGAACAAAATTTTATCCCTCATTCAGCGAGAAAGATCCTTGTTTCTGCCACTTCTGCTGGTGAGTTACTTGAAAAATTACAAGAAGTTGAGTATGAACCTGCCCAACTAGTACTTCAAATTAATTGGGCAGGAGGGCAAAACAAAAAGTGCAAATTGGATTTGAATCTCCGTTTGTATTTTTTTTTCTTCTTGTCCTTTATTTTATTTTATTTTACTTTTAGCATGTTATTTTATGAGTCTTTCAGGTCATCTCTCTTGAATAACAGAAGCTTCAGGTAATGTCTCCTATACTTTATCTCTCTACATTTAAACATTGAGGACAATGTTTCATTTGGTTGGGGGGGAAGGATAGTATACATAAGTGTGTCTTGAATTTCCTTTTCTTATATAAAAAAAAAAAGCGAGTTAGTAATTAGATTCAAAGTGCGGTATAAGGAGTTCAAATCCTCTTGAGACGCATTCTGGGTCAGGAATGGCAGAGTAGGGAGGACCAGTTTGAACTCTTGAAACCCATCTAACCAATTTGTCATTTTATTCTTGCATTTTTGAAGACTTATTTGATATTATTTAGTCTTGATTTTTGAATTTAATAACAAGGAGGTCTTATTCATTTCACTTTGAATCATTCAAATCTATGAACTCTCACAACCTTATCATTTAATAAATTGTGTGCTTATGTGCTCATTAGGCAAGTATCTATGAATCTTTCTTCACACACACACATACCTTGATGTATGATTGTGGGTGGCGAAATGAAATATTGCAATATTTGAGTTCTTTTGTTTTGTTTAGGGATAACAACAAAAGGAAGGGGAAAGTTTAAAAAAAAATGAAAAAATGAAAAATAAAAAAAAGAGAGAAAGCAACGGTGGATAAGTTTGGTCTTGTAGCCTCCTTAATTCGAGCAATTAAGCTCGAGGGGTGCCTCAACACCTAATACCCTAAGACCAACTGGTTTGGGAGCTATTGGCCCAAAGCTCGCTACATGGATTAAGGAGAAAGCTTAATGGGATTGAACATTGCACTATCCACAAGTTTCTAAGCAAAAATAAAGCATCGGCAACCCGAGTCGTTAAGCTCGAAGGGGTGTCTTAACACCTAATGCCCTAAGACCAACTGGTCTGGGAGTCATTAGCCTAGGGCTCGCTACATGGGTTAAAGATGCATTCCTTCAAAAAAAAAAAAGAAAAAAAATATTAAAATGAATAAATGCCCCTTACCTAAAGTTGTTAGCATTAACAAATATTAGAACCGATATGGCTTCTTTCTAATAAGCCCCATAGTCATGTGTTGACTGAGCACAAAAAGAAGGTTTATTGATATCTTGACTGAAGGGTACATGAGTCATAAAAAAAAAAAAATAATAATTGGTTGAGAGTTTGTTTATTTTGATAAAATCAAGGAGAGTGCAATAATGACCACCTTGGATGTAAAATTCTATAAATCACTTCTAAATAATAACGCTTTAATTGCTAGGGACTAGCAATAAGCCAGTTGGGGGGTATGATGAACACTTAAATATGCATGTTTAATAAGAGTTTAGTTCATCATATTGCATTAATAGTGTCATTAAATTCCTCACCTTAAGCATATTTGTAGCATTTGCATCTTTGGAATTAATTCCTCTTAATTTTGGTTTTGTTACAGGTTCGGTAAAATGGGCATAACTCTCTATTTATATATCAGAAAGGTGCAATTCTTAATGTTCTGGAAAGCTGATTCAATTGTCTACAAGATTACATTTCACAAGCATCATCAAATTTGGGCTCTTAGTGGACCAAAATTGGGCTTGAAGTGAACCCATCTACAGTCTCGGCCCAGTCTGACCAGGCTTCAGTATTTGGACCGTATCTCTCAAAATATGTATCCAAATTGTGCAAATCAATATGTTCTAGAAAGCTGAGAGAAATATCTAAAATTTTCATGAAGACATGTGATTAAAATTCACAACATTTCGATGTCAAAATTGATGATCAAAGTCGGTGTCTAATGATCCCAATTGTCAAAGATATTTACAACTAATATTTGACAATTATGCCCTTGTAATTTGACAAGTGTGCCCCTGGATGTATCTATAACTAGAGGTGCCTTGTGACCCATTAGGGCATCTTGGCCTTGGCTGGAACATTTTGGCTTTGGCTAGGATCTTGTATTGTGTTTGTGTGTTTATGTTATTAATGAATTTCCTTTTTCTTGCATTTTATTTTCTTTCTATTATAATGTTCTTCTAATTTCTCTTTTGCTAAGGTGAAAGGGT
>SNVD02014277.1:0-11383 GCA_013180625.2 Boswellia sacra
ATCTTTTCTCCTTTACAGACGATCTCACGCTCCACAATATAAGACACAAAGAAAAGTTTTTACAACAAAAGTACAACTCTCTTCAAAGAGTAGATAAAGAATACAAAAGCTCTCTAGACTTGATATTTCTCTTGGTTTTTTTGCTTGATAGATGCTTCTCCTGCTCTACTTGAATGCATGGGAGAATGGCTCCTTTTATAGGCAAATGAGATGAACTTAATCAAGTGAAGACACCAACTCCAAATTTTCTGCCCACAATAAAAACCGTAATTTTGTCTGCCATTTTTGTCAATGTTCTGTTTGAAATTTGAAAATCTTCAAAACATAAAATATTTTCACATTTGAATAAGCTTTCCAACGCATCAAGAATCAAGTCATTTTGATATCTGTAGCTCAAGATATGGCCAAAACACCATTCGGTGCTCATGTGACTTGATTTTTCCTCCATGTGTCAGTCCACCAACTTGAATGATAATTTTGTCAGTCTTCCGTTTGAAATTTGAATTTTGTCAAAACATAAAAGATCTTCATATTTGAATAAGCTTTCCAAAACATTAAGAATCAAAGCAATTGGATATCTCTATCTTAAGATAGATGTGCTAAACACCATTCTGTACTCATGTGAGTTGATTTTTCTTCTCTGTGTCAGTCCACCGAATTGCATGTTTCAAAATTTTGTTGTTTTTTTTTTTTTTTTTTAAAAGGTAACCCCCCCCCCCCCCCCCCCCCCCCCCAGCCTCCATTTGAAATTTGAATTTTTTCAAAAACATATGAAATGTTCTTCATTAAGTCATCTTTCCAATGCCGTAAGAATCAAGTCATTTTGATTTTTTTAGCTCAAGATATATCCAAAGGAGTATTCGGTGCTCATGTCAGCTGCTTCCATTTGTATTTCAACTTGCATGATGATTTGGACAACCTTGCACTTGAAATTTGAATTTCATTAAAACATATGAAATGTTATAATTGAGTAAGCTTTCCAAAGGCTCAAGAATCACATCGTTTGGATATTTGTAGAGATATATATGACCAATTGATTGAACATTGCTCATGTGTCACATTCCTTGAGTCAATCCTTGTTCTTAAACTTTGGTGCCTTTAACATGTAGTCTTCTCCTTAGCTTCAACACTTCATTTTAATAAGCCTCTTCTTGATTTTTAAATTATTTCAATGATCTTACTCTTGCACATAAATAAACATGTTAGTAAATCTCAATTAATCAATGTGTATTGTTATCATCAAAATTATCATGTAACCTTAGGGCTAACAATCTCCCCCTTTTTGATGATGACAAACCATTGATTGCTTTCAAATAATATCTAAAATAAAGAATGAAAACAAAATCAAGAATAAACAAAAAAATGGCACTTGTTATGAATATAAGCAATCCAACTATTTCTCCCCCTTTTGTTATCATCAAAAAAAATGTAATCAAATTAACTACTCCCTATAAATATATTCTCCCCCTTAGCATATGCTATCATATTAAAGCAAAATTAAGACATATCCAACATGCCTAATTCTCTTCTAATTATGCTAAATCTATCTTGACTAAGGGGTTTAGTAAATATATCGGCTAATTGTTTCTCAGTGGGAACAAATTCTAAAGAAATATTACCTTTTTGCACATGATCTCTAATAAAATGGTGTCTAATCTCTATATGCTTAGTCCTAGAGTGTTGTATGGTATTTTTTGAAATGTTAATGGCACTTGTATTGTCACATTTGATGGGAATGTGATCAAATACCACACCATAATCTTTTAAAATTTGTTTCATCCAAAGAGATTGTGCACAACAACTTCCTACTGCAATATACTCGGCTTCCACGGTTGATAAGGCAACAGAATTTTGTTTTCTACTAAACCATGAGACTAATGCATGTCCTAGAAAATGGCAAGAGCCACTATGCTCTTTCTATCAAGAAGACTTCCAGCAAAGTCCGCATCCGAATAACTAATTAGATCAAAATTATCACACTTAGGATACCAAAGACCTAGATTTATGGTTCCAAGAAGATATCTAAATATCCTCTTTACAGCCTTAAGGTGAGATTCCTTTGGACAAGATTGAAATCTAGCACATATACACACACTAAACATAATATCGGGTCTACTAGCAGTTAAATACAAAAGAGAGCCAATCATACCTCGATATTTTGTTACCTCAACATCTTTTCCTTTCTCATCTTTGTCAAGCGTGGTTAATGTACCCATAGGTGTGTTATATGTCCTTGAATTATCCATGCCAAACTTCTTGAGAAGATCTCTTGTGTATTTAGCTTGATTTATAAAGATCCCATCCATTGATTGCTTGATTTGAAGTCCAAGGAAGAAATTTAATTCTCCCATTAAGCTCATTTCAAATTCTTGTTGCATACACTTGAAAAATTCTTCACACATAGAAATATTAGTAGCACCAAATATAATATCATCAACATAGATTTGAACAATTAATAAATCATCATTTTTTTGTTTTAACAAAAAGAGTAGTATCAACTTTTTTTATTTCAAAACCATTATCAATGAGAAATTTGCTCAATCTATCATACCATGCTCTTGGTGCTTGTTTCAAGCCATAAGGTGCCTTTTTGAGTTTGAAAACATGGTTTGGAAAATCATGATTTTGAAAACCAAGAGGTTGCTCTACACATACTTCCTCCATAATGTAACCATTTAAAAATGCACTTTTGACATCCATTTGGTATAATGTAAAATTTTTATTACATGCAAATGCACACAACATTCTAATGGATTCTAATCTAGCAACCGGTGCAAACGTTTCCTCATAATCAATACCTTCTTCTTGATTGTATCCTTGAGCAACAAGTCTAGCTTTGTTTCTAATAATGGTGCCATTTTCATCTACTTTATTTCTAAAAATCCATTTAGTGCCTATAATAGAATGATTTTTAGGTCTAGGGACTAATTCCAAACTTGATTTCTCTCAAATTGTTCAATTCTTCTGCAGTTATAGGGGTAATTTTTTTCATTTTTTAAATTTTTTGCATTTTTTTAGCCAAAATCTAACTTTCGTCATTTTCGGCTTCTTTAAAAGATTTTGGTTCAAATTGAGAGACAAATTCAAAATGATTACAAAAGTTCCTAAAAGAAGATCTAGTTCTCATACCTTGTGATGGTTCACCAATAATAAGATCTTTAGGGTGAGCTTTTGCATACCTCAATTCCTTTGGTAATTATTGGGAAGAATCATTTACTTTCTCAAGCTTTTCTTGTTGAAGTTGTAAATCATCTTGACTCTTTTCATCAAGCCTTGATTCCTTGATTTGCCTTTCTACCTCAACAATATCATCATCTAAATACTTTGAAGAAATCGCATTAGTTTTATCAAATTCAACATGCATAAATCCTTCTATAGCAAGAGTCTTTTTGTTAAAAACTCTATATGCTTTACTATGGTTGGAGTAGCCAACAAAAATTCCAACATCGGCTTTTGCATCAAAATTTTCAAGGTTATCTTAGTGTTTAAAATAAAACATTTACATCCAAAAACTTTAAAAAATCCAATGTTGGGTTTTCTTCATTTCCAAAGTTCATAAGGATTTTTCTTTATTAAAGCTCTAATATGGACTCTATTGATTATAAAGCATGCGGTATTAACGGCTTCGGCCCAAAAATATTTTGGCAAATTATTTTCAAGCAACATGGTCCTAGCCATTTCTTGGATAGTCCTATTTTTCCTCTCAACAACACCATTTTGTTGTGGAGTTCTAGGTGCGGAAAAATTATGTTCAAAACCATTTTCACCACAAAGTTTTTCAAACGCGACATTGTCTACTTCACCACCATGATCACTTCTAATGGATACAATAGAATGCCCTTTTTGATTTTGGACTCTTTTTGTAAATTTTGAAAAGCTTGTATGGCCTCATTTTTAGTTTTCAAGAATAACACCCAAGTGAATCTTGAATAATCATCCACAATAACAAAAACATAATACTTTCCACCAAGACTTTGAGTTCTTGATGGTCCAAATAAATCCAAATGAAGTAATTTGTAGAGGTTTATTTGTTGAAATAAATTTCTTTTGTTTAAAAGAAGTTCTCACTTGTTTTCCAAATTGACAAGCATCACAAATTTTATCCTTTTCAAATTTTATTTTTGGAAGACCATCAACTAAATCATTTTTTAGAAATTTTTGAAATTGTGTCCATGCTAGCATGACCTAACCTTCTATGCCATAACCAAGCATCATGATTTACAATGAAACAATTTTCTACATGATCATTAACATCAATATCAATTGTATAAATATTACCACATCTATTCCCAACAAATAATGTCTTATTGTTACTAACATCCTTAATCACACATCTATTAGGCTCAAAAGCAACAAAATATCCCTTATCCCACAATTGACTAATGCTAATCAAATCATATTTCAAAAACCATGAACAGCAACCTCTTTAATAATAGGTGAGGGGTTACCATATCACCATGGTCCCCCGATTCCCCTTCCTTTGCATTAATCACCGAAGTCACCTATCCTCCTTTCTTCATGATTAATCTTGAAAATTTGGAGGCATCTCCGGTCATTTGCCTTGAGCATCCACTATCTAAGTACCACTTGTGTTTGCCACTCCTTTGTCTCTACAATCAACATTCAAGGAGTAACTTTTTGGTACCCAAAAGTTCTTTGGTCCTTGGGGGTTAGTTATGATACTTTTTGGAACCCATATTTGTTTCAAATTAGGATTTCTTTTAATGGAGCAAGAATGCATATTGTGTCCTTTTCTTCCACAATAAGTACATGAATGATTAGGATTATTCCTAAAAGATGCATGAGCAAAATAATTTTTAAATACTTTTGATTTTTATGAGTTTTATATCCTAAGCCTCTTTTATCAAAAACACACCTTTGGTTTTGTAACATAGAATTCAAATTTTTTGTGCTTTTTTGTAAAACTATCAACAATATTTCTTAAGTCATTATTTTCCTTTTTCAAAATAACATTTTCTTTCTCTAATTTATCAAAATCCTTTTGTTTTAAAATCTCATTTTCAGTTTTTAAAAAAATATATTTGACTTTCCAAACTTTCAAAATCTTTTTGCTTTAAAATTTCATTTTCATTTTCTAAAGCTTCATTTATTTCTACCAACTCTTCCAATTGAGATAACATGATTTTTGACTTCTTTTTGAAAGCATTAATTTTTGAGTTTTTCTTATCAATTTGCACATGTAAATTTTGGAATGCTTCAAGTAATTCATCATATGAAAGTGTAGGATCATAGTTTAGAATACTTACCTCATCTTCACTTAAAGCCATGAAGCACATGTTTGCCACTTCGCAATCTTCTTCTTCGGTGGAGCTAGCTTCACTATCATCCCAATTTGTGGCTTTCATTGCTTTGGATTTCTTGTTTTGACTTTTGAATTAAGGACAATCCATCTTTACATGTCCCGGTTTCTTGCACTCATAGCAAATGACTTGATCATTTTTCTTATCTTGCTTTGAGCTTTGCCCTTTATACTCCCTTCTAGAGTTCTTCTTGAATCCTTGGTTTCTTCTAATCATCCTTTTTAGCTTTCTTGTGATGAATGCAAGATCTTCAGCATCTCCTTCATCGTTGGACTCATCATCTTCTTTTGTTGAAGATTTGAAAGCGATATTTTTCTTTTTCTTGAAATCTTCTTCGTTCTCCTTCAAGGTGATTTCATGAGTCATGAGAGAACCCATAAGTTCTTCTAATGGTAGTTTGGTGAGGTCCTTTGCTTCTTGAATTGCCGTCACCTTTGGCTCCCAAGATTTTTGTAGACACCTAAGAATCTTTCTCACCATTTCAACATTAGAATAAGATTTACCAAGAGATTTCAAACCATTGACAATATCCGTAAATCTAGTAAACATTTCATAAATTGATTCATTCGATTTCATCTTAAAAAGCTCATAACTATGAACTAGCATACTAATTTTAGATTCTTTAACTTGACTAGTTCCTTCATGATTACTTCAAGTGTGTGCCATATTTCTTGTGACGTAGAACAAGTAGATATTCAATTAAACTAATATCTATCTAGAGCATAATATAACATATTTATAGCTTTAGCATTCAAACTCAATTTCTTTTTATCGTCTTCACTAAACTCTTTAGGTTCTTTAAGCATGCTTTCTCCATTTTCATTTTGGTAGGAACAAAAGGTCCTTCCAAAACAATAGACCATAAATCATAATCAAAAGATTTCAAGAAAATACTCATTCTAGATTTCCAATAAGAATAATCACTTCCATTAAAAAATGGAGGTCTAGAGATAGAAAGTCCCTCAACATATGAAGTTGAATTAAAAGTTGCCATAGCTCAAAAATCGGTTAAGATTTAAAAAAAAAATGAGCAACCTTGCTCTGATACCACTTGTTGACCCAGGTATGACAACCCAAGAGGGGGGGTGAATTGGGTTTTATTTATCAAAACGAATTTATAAAACTTTTCTGAAAGATCAAATTATTTAAATCTTTCTTTAAGAACATAGGTGAAGAATATGAAAATAGAATGCAATCAAGAGAATGGCAATAAAGAAAAATCACAAGTGCAAGTAAATGTACAGAGGATAGGGATAGAGAGAGTGCAAACTCGATGTACGTGGTTCGGCAAACCTTGCCTACGTCCACGGCTCCTAGCTCCACAAGCTAGACTTTCCACTAAGTTGTAGAAATCTTTACAACTTGCTTGATGAACAACCTCACCAAGACTTTTTCCTTCAAACCTTGATAACACCACACCAAGAGTTTCTTCTTGATGAATAACCTCACCACGGAAGAGTTCTCTCAAGGATAACTATTATCCTTTACAATAATATCTCACTCTCACACAATATAAGAACAAAGAAAAGTTTTTTACAACAAAAGTACAACTCTCTTCAAAGAGTAGATAAAGAATATAAAAGCTCTATAAACTTGATATTTCTCTTGGCTTTTTTTGCTTGATAAAATGCTTCTCTTGCCCTACTTGAATGCATGGGAGAAGGGCTCATTTTATAGGCAAATGAGATGAACTTAATCAAGTGAAGACACCAACTCCAAATTTTCTGCCCACCATAAAAATCGTAATTTTGTCTGCCATTTTTGTCAATGTTCTGTTTGAAATTTGAAAATCTTCAAAACATAAAATATTTTCACATTTGAATAAGCTTTCCAACGCATCAAGAATCAAGTCATTTGGATATCTGTAGCTCAAGATATGGCCAAAACACCATTCGGTGCTTATGTGACTTGATTTTTCTTTCTTGTGTCAGTCCACCAAATTGAATGATAATTCTGTCAGCCTTCCGTTTGAAATTTGAATTTCTTCAAAACATAAAAGATCTTCATATTTGAATAAGCTTTCAAAACATTAAGATTCAAAGAATTTGGATATCTCTATCTTAAGATATGGCCAAAACACCATTCGGTGCTCATGTGAGTTGATTTTCTTCTCTGTGTCAGTCTCCACGAGAATGCATGTCAATTATGTCGGCCTTTCCATTTGAAATTTTGAATTTCTTCAAAATATGAAATGTGACCATTAATCAGCTTTTCTAATACCACAGAATCAAGTCATTTTGATTTTTCTAGCTCAAGATATGTTCCAAAGGAGTATTCGGTGCTCATAGTCAGCTGCTTCCATTTGTCTTTCAAATTGCATGATGGAATTTGGCAACCTTGCACTTGAAATTTGAATTTCATTAAACATATGAAATGTTATAAATTGAGTAAGCTTTCCAAAGGCTCAAGAATCACATCATTTGGATATTTGTAGAGATATATATGACCAATTGATTGAACATTGCTCATGTGTCACATTCCTTGAGTCAATCCTTGTTCTTAAACTTTGGTGCCTTTAACATGTAGTCTTCTCCTTTGCTTCAACACTTCATTTTAATAAGCCTCTTCTTGATTTTAAAATTATTTCAATGATCTTACTCTTGCACATAAATAAACATGTTAGTAAATCTCAATTAATCAATGTGTATTGTTATCATCAAATTATCATGTAGCCTTAGGGCTAACATCCATCACTAATTTGATTGGTTTGGACAGCTAGCACATAACCTTCTATCTCTCCCAATATTCATGAAGTGATTCCCATTGTGGTTGTCGAATGGCCACTAATATCTTTTTTAAATGTTCATACTTTCGAATGGGAAAGTATTTTCTCTAAAAAGAAGTTTACTTATCGATTCCACTGGTCATGGTACCCCGATGGTAGATAGTATAGCCAATCTTTTGCCGAATCTGCTAATTAGAATGGAAAAGCTCTCAATTTTATTTGCTCCTCAGACACGCCAATTGGCTTCATACTTGAGCATACCACATGAAATTCTCTGAGGTATTTGATAGGATCCTCTCCTGCAAAACCATGAAATGTAGGCAAGAGACGAAGTAGTCCAGATTTAAGCTCAAATTCTACCTCAAAATTGGTGCTTATGCATAGCGGTTGTTGATCAATAATTGGAGCCGCTAACTCCTTAAGAGTCTGATCATTTTCCATCGCCATTGTTTCTGATTCAGATTTGATTGAACTACAAGAAAATGGGAGGGAAGTATGTCGTGCAAGGTCAAATTCTGGAGGTGGAGTTGAAATTGACCGATTTAGCATTAAATTCGAGGATTGAAGAAACTCCTTAATTCTCTTAAGTCGTTGATCCGCTTCTCCCTCAGACATAAAAGCCTAAACACAAACAATCAGGAAATAACAATCAAGAATCAGTAGTAAAAACAGAATAACAAATTGATTAGAAAATCAATCCCCGGCAACGGCGCCAAAAACTTGATGCGTTCGAAACTAGCAAGTATACTAGTCGCACAAGTAATAAAGTGATGAGTAAGATATCGTTCCCATGAGGATTGATTCTAATTGAATTTGTTATTCGAAAGCAACAATAAACTAAATGAAGGGGGGTTTTGTTGATTGATTAACTAGATGAAATATTAATGCAATTAAAGAATAACAAAACAGAAAGTTAATTTGAGTGAAAACTCAATGAGAGAAACCTGGTTAAGGGATCCTTCTCTACCACAAGATATGGATTTGCGAATTAATTGTAGAATTGTCATCCAATTACATCATTGAAATTACCAACCGTAGATAACAACAAGCTCTGTTATCCCAATCTTTCCTTACTTTGTTGTTAAATAAAACAAGCTCTTTATTTACTCTCTATCCATTAAACAACCTAGAACAAGCTCTCTGAGTTTAATTCAATGGATGCATTATGATAAGAAAGAGAGGTTGATCTAAGCAATAAACACACAAGCTCGGATTATTTAACTTAGGTTGTATTCTCCAATTGCAATCTCTGATCACAATTTTGCTACTAATGATTAGAAATTCAAGACAATTACGGATCAAGATTTCTAGTCTAGCAATAGAAAATATCCAGATTATATTCAGTTGGCTACCCAAATACAATCCAGCAAGCAATCATAAGCATTAGACATGGGAAAATACAAGCAACTTCAATTAGAGAATTGGATAACAACTTCTTGCACAATCAACTTACAAAACCATATCAGGGGCTTTGAAATCACCCTCAACCAATTCAGATTCAGTTACACATGTTTAAGAACGTGGTAAATACAATACAACATGGAGACAATCCAGAAAATGAAAGGGAAGGGAAAAACTTAGCAAATTTGATGTAATTCTCTTTGGATTGTAGTTCTTCCTCTTTCCAAGCTTCCTTTCTCCTTCAATAACTCCAAGAGATGAAAGAATTCCAGAGCTGCAGCCTCCACCACGTTCTCCCCTCTTCAAGTTATGAAAATAAAACCCTAAAATGTGTTTAAATACTCTGCTACAGTGATTGCTACAGTGTCCCGTATCTGTCTCTTATACACATCTAGATGTGTATAAGAGACAGATCTCACACTGTTTTGATTACAACTTTTTGTACACTGAATGGATTTATAAACCGTAAATTTCTCCAGAAAATAGACTTCGAGAGCTTTCCAACGGTATATAACATGTCATCGGGTTCATTGTATATCAATACAATTAAATCCGAGAAGATCACTGACTAGCAGAGGTGAAAATGAAGGGTTTTACTCCATTTTTGTGCAAGTTGCTCCAAAACTCCTACAAACATCAAAACACACAAAACATAAAAATACCACAGAATATAGCAAAGAAACATGGACGAATTGATATAAAAGTAATACATAAATAGACGCCTATCATGATTGCCCTAGCATCTCCTCCTTGGATTGATCCCTGTCTGAGAAGGTAATTTTTCTAATCTCTTGCTCATCGAATTTGCTCATGTTAGTAGCCAATGTCCCATTTGATTTTCCCGGTTTTTGGATGACTTGCCCTCGTTTCCCTTTCCTGCTGAAATTGGCATTGTGTTTAGTACAAGTACTTTAACATGCCTGGAGATCAACCTGAGTTTTGTGGTAGCTATTTGTGGTGCTGGTTGTGGTTCCAGTTGAAATGTTTGCTGCACTCTTGATTGATTGAAACCTGGTGGCTGATTTGGTAAATGGCATTTTGGAGTATTGGTTGATGGATTACTATAACTTTGGCTTGGTTGTCCTAAAATCCACCCGATGGCATTGGCTTGTTCCGTATCTCCTTCTTGCAAAGTTGGACACATGTCGGTTGGATGCTCCGTGGTAGAATATACTCCACATACATAAGATTGATGCATATGTCCTACAGCCATTTTTTTTACAAGAGAGGTAAGCTCAGAAAGTTGTTGTTCAATGTTCGGGGTACTTACCTCATTTACTCTCCTTGGTAGTTGTGACTCAAATTGGCCGCTGAATTGTTGGGAGTTTTGATGCGTTCGAAACTAGCAAGTATACTAGTCGCACAAGTAATAAAGTGATGAGTGAGATATCGTTCCCACGAGGATTGATTCTAATTAAATTTGTTATTTTTCAGCAACAATAAACTAAATATGGGGGGTTTTGTTGAATGATTAATTAAACTGAATACGAAGGCAAATAAAGAATAACACAACACAATATTAAATGAATTAAAAATTCAATGAGAGACACTTGGTTAAGGGTTCTTTCTCTGCCACAAGATATGAATTTGTGAATTAACATAGAATTGTAATCCAATTACAGCCTTGAAGTTATCAACCGTAGATAACAACAAGCTCTGTTATCCCAATCTTTCCTTACTTTGTTGTTAAATAAAACAAGCTCTTTATTTAATCTCTATCCATTAAACAACCTAGAATAAGCTCTCTGAGTTTAATTCAATGGAAGCAATATGAAAAGAAAGACAGGTTGATCTAAGCAATAATCACACAGTTTCGGATTATTTAACCTAGGTTGTATTTTCCAATTGCAATCTCTGATCACAATTTTGCTACTAATGATTGGAAATTCATGACAATTACGGATCAAGATTTCTATCTAGCAATAGACAACAACAG
>SNVD02014278.1:0-115123 GCA_013180625.2 Boswellia sacra
TTTTATATTAAAATTAATTTTTATATAAATATAATAATTTATTAATAATTAGTATTTAAATATTATTAGATGATATTTATTTTTATATTATTAATTAATAATTATTTTTATATTAATATCATACTATTATTTTATTATTTTTTATAAACAATCAAAATTGATTTTATTAAATATTTAAATATAATTAAAAATTATTGTTATATTCTATTAATTATTTTATTTAGTTTTAATTTTAATTAAAAATTAAAAAATTGTCCCAATGTGGGACTATAAGTCCCACACTATAATGTGGGACTAATAGTCCCACTAATTTGGCTTTGGTGGGAAGAGAAGTGGAACTGACTTGGATTATCAGTCCAGTCCCACTTCTGCACCAAACATGGGATTGGACTAAGTATAGTCCAATCCCATGTTAAGCCCGCTCTCCAAACGCGCCCTCAAGGTCTGCATCTCATTTGTATTTATCCTCTGGGAATTATATCGTTCGTGTCTTACTTGTCTCCTGTTTGTTCACAGGTGGTTGTTACCAATCTGGAACCTGGCAAAATTATGCATCTTGATGCCAAGAGAAGGCCTGATGCTCGAACAGATGATGTATCTGCTATATACAAGGTGGGTATTAGAGATTGCTAAGCTACTACAGTTTGATGTTCAAAGAGAATGAAAATGCAATTTTAAAATTTGTACAAGCTGTGTGGCTTGCTTTGTGTCTTTTTTAGGCTTTGATCTCATATTTCATTTTACTTACAACTTAACCCATCTTACCCTTCCCAACGCACAAATAAAAATTAATTAGATCTTTCCCACGTTGGCTGATTTCTAGACCACTTGTTCAACTTCAAGAGATCTATACTATCGGGCTATCCCTTTGCAATAAAACATTTTTAACTAATTTCGGGCTAGTGGAGTTAATAGTTCTTATAAACATGTATGTGACTTGCATATCATGTTCTTTTTGTTGTTTTCAAATGATTCAAATGAAAATTTTGTGGTTGGAATTTTCACTTTCTTTCCATAGACAATATATTGAATTCAGTGAGAGAGATCTGCACTTGTCTCAGAAACTGTACATTGAGTTTGGATTGCTGTATAAATGGTGTTTTATAACAGTTTGCTCCAAGTGCTTGGTGGCGTAATCTTTAGCCGTTATTTGCCTTTTCTGCTCACGTTAGGCTCCATTTTCCAATGTTTTATACATTAAGCACTCTGATTTTTGAATTAAGATTCAAAAGATTATTGTGGCCTTGCTCCCCGTAAATCTGTCCTACTCAGATATGTATATTTTATAACAATTCATTTTTCCCAATTGACTTGTGTAGATCTTGATTCCATGGACAATTTTTAGTTTTAGATATGTTTTCCCTATAAAGTGCCCTGAAGCAATTTTAGCTGATGATAATGAGACTGTTCTTGAGATCTGGGCCACATATGATCCTTGCAAAAACACAAAGCCGAAGGTGTTCTTTACTTATGTTCCTGTCTTAGTGGAATTTTTTGTTTCAGATATGGTAGTGTGAATAATTGGGAAATTATATTGTTGATAAAGGGTGTCGTTCTTATTCATTTTTGGTTTATTGTTGATAAAGGGTATCGTTCTTATTCATTTTTGGTCTATTTATTGAGCAGGGAGTTCTTCACTGAGTTGCTGAGCCTTCCCGTGGTGGTCATCCGCTGAAGATTGCAGTCAAGTTATTTGACAAATTGTTTAAATCTGAGGTTTGCTATTACTTTTTCTGTGATTCTCTTCATCTGTTTATTTTCTCCTTGAGAATTATGTCAATTCTTACGTGTTATTTAATTATTGTTGCAGAATCCTGACGAACTTGATGATTGGCTTTCTGATCTGAACCCAAGGTCCAGAGAGGCGATACATGGTGCGTACAATGAACCATCACTTCACAATGCTGCTGTCAGGGACAGATTTTAGTTTGAAAGGCTAGGTAAACTCAGAAAACTTGTATTGCTTTTGTTATTTCTGATTTCTGGATGAGTTGTAACCTTGAAATGGATTTAGGTGTTATTGCTCAATACAGAATAAATGCAAATTATGCAGTGACCATCCCGTTCTCTTGAGAATTTGGAGATAACCTTTTACTGTGTGAGTGGCTTTGCTTGTTTCAATCTGTAATACTTGTAATTTTTTATATTACACAAACTTCTAATACTTCTTACATGTTTCAATTTCAATCTGTGATTCAGGGTATTTCACAGTTGATAAAGGATACCAAGTCACAGGAACTTGTCTTCAATCAGATAGTCACACTGAAAGATAGCCGCAGTAAAAGTGTGAAATAGGACCTTGCAAGTGGAATTTGGGACATAGTGGAATGAAGCATTCAGTACAACTTTTTACGTGCTACTAATATTATATACGTTTGTAAATATTCACTAGTTATCACAATCTACAACTACATTATACTTCTGTCATTTATTAGATTGTCCATGTATTAAATCCTATAAGTTGGTGAATGTTTTGTGGAAGTTTTGAGATTTTTGGCCCGTAAAAGAGCCTTTAAACAAGATCACCTGACGACCTATGTTAAGAGTATATCTCTTTTATTGTTCACAGAAATAGCGGTTCTAAACTAAAAGCTTGTGCTGTGTGTGGTTTTGAAGGCTTGATTTGACGATGTCTTTGATCAAGCTATTGTACGGAAAAATTTGGATTCTTCTATGTAGATGAGGGTTGTCTTGTAGGGCATATCACTTGCCATTATGTAACTAAAGTTATATTCTAAGTTTGCATTTAGAGGAGAGGATTGATGCTCTGTACGAACATATGGTTAGTGCTGTAAAAAGGGAATGGGCAAGCAACAGGAGGGATGGGGGCGTGCCTAGGCCAATTACGAAGAGAGCCATGTGTCGGGGGGGTTTGCACAGCACATCACATAAAAATCCTTCTTTATACTTTACGGAGTGATGGTTTAAGATGCCCTTTCATTGTCACTGCCACTGGACGTTTCATATCGAAAAGACTAGTTTCATCCATCGTCATTATCTCTTTTGAGTTCCTCTTCTAGCTGTTTTTCTGAATTTTGGGTTGTGGGGTTTGGTGGCCCTGGAATGCAATGTGAGGAGACCTTGTTTGAAAAGCAATTTTATGTCCAACATTTTGCTGGATATCGAGATCACACATCAGTGCAACTGTGGCCAAATAATTGTTATTAGCGGGAGGACAATTGTACACGAAGAGTGAAGGAAATTGGAATTCGGGAATTGAAGAAAAAGAACAGAGTCATATTAATTGAATTTTTCAACCAAAGGCCAACTTCAAGTGTTTCTTTAAGAGGGGGGTGGTGGGGGGGTGGGGTGGGGCGAGGAGAGAGAGAGCTGTCAATTTCAGTATTCGATTAAGAGAAAAAGTTATAAGCACGCACATGGCAACCGAAAGCACTTGTAATGAGATGAGGCCAGGAGAAGTAAAATAGCATCTTTTCTAATTTACAAGTCAAGAACTCTTGCCCCGGCCCATTAATTAAAATAATGCCCTATTGGAAGAGTTTAGTCTCTTCACGTTTATGTGCGACAATGAAATGTTGATTTGATGGCAAAATTTGACAGTAGCTAGCAAATGTCTATGCTCTCAAGATTCCTACCTCACATGAAACCTTACCAGATAACCAACTTTTTCTAAGAGGGATAACTTGCTGATTTGACCATGGCAACTGTATGGAAATTCTTAAAGAACTTGGAATAAGATACTTTGAAATAGTGGATATGAATATGATGATGAAGGATGACCACGTCATGATGGTTTCACTTGATTTTAGCACATTCTTTCTTTAGAATCATATGATTGGATTTGGATGAGTGTAACCCTTGTTCTTTAGGCTTCTTCTTAGTTTTTCCTAGATCCTTGGCTAGATTTCTTCCTGGTAATGCTTTATTGCTAGCTGTTAACACATATATACTCAAATTGCCATCCTCACTATTCATTTCTTTATTGATTCTTTGTGCTTTTTGACGTATATGTGAACCACGACTGAGAGTCTAAGATTAAAATCATACCCACTTTAATCAAACTCTAATTATTGTCCACAAACTTATATATTATCCCAATTAAACAAACGAAAGGGCACCTAGTAAATCTATGTAAGCCTAGAAACAACCTCATTCTTAGCTAAAAGTTTAGTTGACCAGCCTTCTCCATTCTACGAGTAAGACAAACAAGTCGAAATTTTGAACAACCTTTGAAATTTGAATTGGTTTAAAAATTTCTTTTATATATGTGGGGCCACTCTATTGTTTAGATCAGTTCATCATTTGACAAAACAGATGATTCACTTTCATAAGAATTACATCATATATAGTGTGGCAAAATTTGTTGCATTCTTGAAAGTTGAAGGGGAATTAATGATATATGGTTTCAAGTTCAATGAGGACATTTTGAAGCCAAACTTTAGATTTTTTTTTTTTTTTTACAATTATCTGGTCAATTAACAAGTTAACGGGTGTTCTGCTCATCAAATACGTCAAGCTGACGGGATGTACTAGATTTTGGATTACTGACTTCTTGTAATATAACAAATAACTTGGGAGTCAGACTACAGTGCAGCCGATGTTTACAACTTTTTCACCCCCTTTCCTTAAAAGCAGCGACTGCACCCATACAACCACTGTACTCTAGATTTTGCCATAACTTGGTTATTAGTCATTATGAGTATTAATGAGTTGTTAATGAGTTATGATGACTTGATGAGCTCAACTCATTAGCTCATCAAAAACTAATTTTGATTGTTTCTTTAAATTTGTATAGAAGTGTTTTTTTTTTTTGTCATTTAGATTAAATTTGACGATACAATGGAAGAAAATATTAAAACTACTAAAAATCAAAGTAACCCCAACTTGAATATTTTCTCTCATTTCTGATTATATTATTATTATTTATTTTCTCCTGATCATCTCAGCTCCTATCCATCTTCCATAAACAAGGTTTTACTTCTAACGTTAACCAGGGCAAAAGCAGAAAAATTTGACTAGCTTTAGCCCCAATTACAGCAGAGTTATGCGGTCAACAAATTAAGTTTGGGTGATTACGTTAATGAATCAGGATATTCTCCTCATCTTAGCTTCATCTCAACTTTTACAAATCTTATATAAATTTTATACCAAATAGATTTTATTAACTTTAAGTGAAAGTCAAATCAGGAGAGAATCTCGATCTTATGTTAATGGATCTTAGGTATTCATGGGGCTGCTGAACCTGCGGATTTAATGCTAATGCACACCAGTTAGTTTAGTCTAATTTAACATTAAATGGAATTTATCTTCTTCTTAGTCATGTACGAAGCAATCTTTTCTACCTCTCCCATGTCTTATATGTCCCACAAGAGAAAGAGAACGAAACAAAGTCTACCATTCTAGCTTCTGGTTTCATTAATTCATTTCATCTGCCTGAACCCTGTTTATATATATGTGTATGTATGTATTTTACATTGCTGTCTTTATCTACTTACTCAAATCTCCTCATCAGGCCAAAATTGAACATAACCTCTTAGGTTTGACATCTCACATGGTCCATCAATAAAAGGGTGAGTAGAAACGTTATAAATGGCAGCAACTTAAATTACTTGGCAAATATGTCGTCATTTTGGCTCAACTGGGTTTCACTTTGTTCAGAAAGTCCGAAAATTAGTGAACTCAACTTGCCAAGGGTATAAACAAAGGTCTTAAAAGTGATTCCTATGTGTTCGATAACAATCAGTTCCAAGTAGCATGTCCATTTCCACACATGACATGACCCTACATATCACAATGAAACCTAGTAATTGGAGGGACTTCACATCCTATTGATTTGAAGGGCATGCGAAGAACCTGGCCTTCTGATGGTGGAGAGGCACTTTTTAGGGGTATCCCACCCTATAAGTGAAGCCTAATGAGCTTAAAGTTGCATGATTGTGAATGACGATAGCTTTTCATAGGAGAAGTAAATCAACCAAAAAGGTTTTCTTCTCTGCTCTGGATTGTGAACTAAATGACTCACTTTGGGGCTTTAAATTTAATCTTAGAATATGTTAACAGACCTTTTTCCATATCGTAAAACAAAACCATAATGAAGTGTGTGTGTGTGTGTGTGTGTGTATATATATCTTCTTGTTCTATCTACCTCAGCCTTGGCATATATAACAACATATATACAATTGCCCCACTCCTCCAGTTCTCTTTTCCAAGTCTTAACTAGCATGTATGAGCGTCGCAACTCCCATGACTTGATGTGACTCCACTTCCAATTCTATTAAGTTGTAAGTTAATTTCTCGAATTGACAACACCAGTCGAGTAGTTAGAATTTGGAAAGGTCAAGATGCCATTGATTTCAATTTCTTCACAAAAATGCGCTGATAGCAACCAAGTAAAAACAAAAGATACATAGTCTTCATCAATGTAACAAAAGATACTTTTGAACTATAAATCAACTTCGGCACAGAAATTAAAAACACTGATCAGCACGTACAGTTTAGTATTGATCATAAAATGAAATTCATCACAGATCATTGATTATATGTATACAACACAGCCTCAGCAACCTTGCCCTTAGACAAAAGACAATTAAAAACAGCTTTATAGATCGATTATAAATTATAATGCTTGGAGTTATAAGTATAGAAATACAATGTGGGTCTGATTAGTCATGTGATATATATGTGGGTGGACCATCCCATAAAAACGACGCTAGCTACCCTATCTAGATTCCCGTCTCTACTGACTCCCTAAGCTGCCATATGTCATCCATGTTCCACAAAGCGTCTACCATGTCATTGGAGATCCAGTCAGGTTCTGCCATCTGGCATGCAGACAGGGAGGATATGTCATAACTGCCCGTGTCTGTCACGGGAGCTAGATTGAAACCTTCCGTGTCATAGCCACAACAGTCTACATAGAAAGTAGTAGCGGTGTTATTCGGAATTTGGTTGGTGAAGAGAGCATTGACATCGTATGCACTTGTTGGGTAGCGTTGAGGGATTTCAGGCTGCTGCAGCTGCATGATTTTTGTAAAATCTGTAGGAAAATCAGTTTCATGAGTTTGGCTTGTCACTGAAGTTGAGTTTTCATGAGGATGATTGTTGTAGTTGTAGATAATTGTGTTTGGCAGTTGGGATGACGACGATGACGATGACGACGACATAGAAAGGAGTGTAGAGTTGGATGACAATTGAGAAGAATTTGTCAAATTAGGAGGAGGAGAGTTCTGCTCCACCTTTTGCAGCAACCTTGGCATCCAAAAGCACCGAACAGCTTCAAGAAATCTCTTGCTGTTAGACTCAATATTAAGTTGGCGAGCTTGCTTTTGCACCCTTGTTCTCCAATAGTTCTTGATTTCATTGTCTGTTCTGCCTGGCAGACATTGTGCAATTCTGGACCACCTAAAAGTTACGTTGCCAATATAATTAACAAACACAAATTAGTCTGCTGAATACACACCTTTTTGGTTAATGTTGTAAAAAGAAAATAAATATATGGATGTACCTGTTACCCCACTTGGAATGAAGTTCCAGGATCAAGAGCTGCTCCTGAGGAGTCAGGTTTCCACGTTTGATGTCAGGTTTTAAATAATTTAGCCATCTCAATCTGCAACTTTTTCCAGTTCTCTTCAGGCCTGCAAAGTAGTGATCAAGCGGATGAAGGAGAACTTATTCAATTATATATATAAATATATATGCAGGATTGATTAATTTCAAATGGCTACCCTACCTGCACATTTTGCTAGCATATTCCAACGTCCTTCCCCATGACGAGAAATGTAACGTGTTAGAAGAGTGTCTTCTTCAAGAGTCCATGGCCCTCTTCTCAACTCGCTTTCTTCTTCAATAGAATTATTGAACGCCATCTTTGCAGCAGCAGGCCTACTCACTCTCATTATATGTGTACAAAAGCAAATAATTAGAAATGAAACTACTGGCGCACTCAATAAAAATATAAGCAAATAATTAAGAGCTAGAGTTACAGAATTAATCAGAATACAAGGTTTTCAAACTAGACAAACAATCAAGATGGAGTTTTAAGCACGGCTTCTTGTTGCTTTTATATACAAATTGGATTGGAATTTTCAGAGGTGGGTCTATCTCAAGCTCATGTCATGTGCATTTTCATAGGCTGCATTGTTGGCAAGGCTAAAGGGGACCCACTAATGGGTCCTCCTATCTACTGTCAACACTCACATTACAGTTTAGTACATGGTACTAGGAATTGGAACATTCAAAGTATTCATTCTCTTTCTTCTTCGTCAATCCAAAACTAACAAATCACAAGCCAATTATTAATAATTTTCACTTAATTAAATAATAAAAAAAGGTGGGTCCTCTTCCTTTATATCCATCTATCCCAGTCCCACCACCTACTGTTCATTCATGTTATTTTATTGATTTGAAGTGTGGAATGAAGATATATGATGGTTTTCTTTGACCTCGTTTATCTTCCAAAAATCATTTTATTGTAATTAATTAGTTAAATTCAACAGTTCTAATTACATCTGGAAACTTTACAGTTTAATTAATGATGTATAAATTAAAAACAATAAATAACAAAAATGAGCTTGCCTGGTGTGAATGTCCAAAGGGGAGCTTTTCAAGTAGTTGTTAGACAACAATTTTATGTATTTTTAATTTTCGAAAAGATATAAATAAAATGCTTGTGAATGATTAGTTTTCTAGCTTAATACTCACTTTCAGAGAGTGAAGAATATTTTATTCTTCAGCTGATACTTTTTAGAGCTATTTATTAAATCTGTCTAACAACGTTGTTGATGAATCATTACATATATATATATGTACAACCATTAATTAGAACTACTTGATTAATTCTGTCAAAGAAATATATAGTTGGAAGCAACCAAGCTTTCAAGAAGAATTCATATCACACACACGTATATATTTATTTGTTTTAAATTTATAAAATAGTCCTGAATTAGGATGTGGAACCTAAAGGGTTATAAGTTAGGAGAACTGTTGAAACAAATTATTGCCATGGCTTGAAGTTGATGTATGAAAAAAAATGGTATACAAAAGCCTAAAGAAGAGGAGGAAAGATAGTTTGAAATTGAGTTTTCTTATGGGGAATGATTCCTTCCATTTTCCTGTGTTTCTAGATTTTACTTTTATAGAAACGTGATTGACTGGACAAAATATATTATAAGCCTAAACTAAACAACTAGAAGTGGAATTGTTAGGTTTGCAAAGCAGGGCGGCACTGAAGCATGTTAGAAAATTTTGTAACAGTTCAACATTATGTTTGAAAAGAAGGTGATCATGGATGCATGTATACTTTTTAACTTTGTTATTTCCTATGTTCTTGCTTGATCTTCAAAACTCACAAAAGGTAGAGATTAATTAATTAATTTACCAATAAACAAATCCATTCACTACATGCATTCACTAGATGTCTCTATACATAATGCAGCTAAATTTGACTCTACCGCCACCAGACTTACTTTTAACTGCTCGGATGTGGAGATCGATGTTTAATAAATCCAACTGGGTTAGTCCATTTCATGATAATATATAAGGTTTTAACTATCTATATCATAGTATTCGCATTAACTAGGATAAATGGATAGAAATAAATAAAACTAATCAAGTTTTTAGGAGAAGTTATATCAACGGCTAGGGGAGATTCTCAGAGCTTAAAGCTGAGAATAGACTGACTCTGAACAAGTAGATAGGTGGCTCAAGAGTAGCATCAATTATTGAAGATAGAAGAGAGTTGATGCAGAAAGGATAGAATTTTTCTATATTGAGTGAAAAGCTTAATAATAGGTAAAGATGCCACTGTCACTTAACTATTTGTGGATGTAAATGCAAAGACTCTTCATGTGACTTGGTATAGATAAAGCATCACTGAACTTCTCTCACACTACACATTCCAACAATAATTTTGGGACCGAGTGAGAGATAAAGACAACAGAAATGTGATCTTATTAACGCACGCGTGTTGGGGGCTGCGGTTGACTTGTAATAATCTGGGCCCATGAACTTAAATCTACAGAAAGATAGAAATTATACATAAAGAAAAGGATAGGGATTATTGCTAGGTACATATCATGAGAATCTCCCTATTGCTTGAGGTACGTTTGCATCTCACAATAGGTTAATACTTCTAAAAAAAGCTTTTCAATGAGCATGGTTGCACATTTGACAAGCTAAAATAATAATCAATTATATATGTCAAGCCATCCTATCCCAGTATTGACAGGCGAGAAAGACAAAGGGCGCGGCGGTGAAAAAACCCGCTTAGCCAAAATGTTTTTGGCAGGTGTGATGCGCTTGGGCAATTTCAATTTCTGGATGTAATTAGTTTGACCTCTAACTTTCTCCAATCATATAATCATTTAGTGGGTGAAATTTGAGCTGCTTTTGCACTTGCGCTTGCACTTGCACTTGCATTGCATCCTGACTCGTACTTAATTCACAAGTCACAATTAATGAACATTAAAGTCAATGGCTAGCTAGCCTCGATATAATAGAGAGAATAGAAAAGCGTCCCCTTTTTCAAGAAATTCCTGCGACATTTTCTCAGTTTTCTAACACTTAATAGTTTTTCATTCCCCGCATGGCCAGTTATGTATCAGATCCTGGAACAGTTTTGTTGGTAAAGTCATAGTTAGACAACTATTAATTAGTTTCAGAGACCTTCTCAAACTTCTCTAAACACCCTTTTGACAAAGGTGTTTGAAAAAATTATGCATAGTAGGTTTTAGGATCGGAACAATTCATGATCTTATTCTGAGTCTCCACTTTGATTATCTATACTCTTTCACATGCATATATAATTCAATCAGTTCATTCTGCAAGAGCAAGATGATTGCAGCTGCTACTGCTACTATACTCGTTTATTTGATACTTCTACTAGTTTATTCGATACTTTTGATATTGATCTCCATCCTAAATTTTTAAATGCCATGGGCTTAGATTAAGCCCAAACAAGCCTAAATCTAATAAGATACTCTGAGAAAGCCTCGAAAAATGATCAGGGAATTTACAAAGCTCCATATACTGTTCCGCCCAAACTAATTATTAATTAAATAGCCGGATTCCTACCATCGCTTAGAAATTCACTTGATTTTACGATAGACCTAAAGAAATGCGCATTCTAGTGTTAAAGGTGAGAATTTGAGACACGACATGCGAACATGATATGAGGATAATACGAATACGATATATGATTAATAAATAGATCGAATTTCTGTTGAGAGTGTTCAATATGTCAACCCGTATAATGACACAAATAGTTAAACATATTTTGTCTATACTTAATATATAAGCTCATTTAATGATATAAATTGTTACCTACTTATAAAATATATATTATAAAATTGAAATTTTTATATTATAAAATAAATTAATTTACAAAATAATAAATTATGATGATTTTAATAATATTTTATACTAATAATGGTTTATATTCTAAAAATAATTTTAATTGATATAAATATATAGAATATAATATATTATACATAATTAGGTTAAACAATTAAGTAAATTATATGAATTAAATATGACACGATTACAACATGTGAATAACACGTTTAATAACCGTATCGGATCTGTGTTTCATGTCTTGATACGAATAATTAAATTGATCGACACGTATGACACGAATTTCCACCCTTACTAGTGGCACGTGAAGCAGAAAAACTTTCTCCTTTTTTTTTCCTTTTCTCTAAAAAAATTAACATAATAATTAATAAATAAATAAATAAACGTCAAATATATAGCCACCGAAGAAAAAGACATGTAACAAGCAGAAGCCACCAGTACCAATATTCAAACAACAACTGAGAAAAGTTAAATAAATAAAAAAATCATCATAAACATTTCCAAAAATAAATTAAAATGACAGAACCCCAGTTGTCATAGCTCCGACAAACCCATCACATTAACAACCTCTTTTTCAATTAACACCTTCATTCTGCTCCCAACAACACAACGATTCATTATATATGATAATCACTCGAAGACGGAGAGATGGGGCTCTCCGGAGTCAAATAATCGACGAAATAATCCGCAGCCAACCTCAAATTTTTCTGTCTATACAAGCATGGCTCGTTTTTGAACTGATAATGGTAATGATAATGATATTTAGAAGGAAAAAGAGAAAAAAATTGTTATATATATTTTTTATTAAATACATTTTTTTTATCAATTTACTGGCGTGATTGATATACACATGGAACACACAATAAATGAATAGATTAGCCTTCCAAGTTTACAACCCAATTTTCATTTCATGGACTCCAATAAAAAATAATAAAGTTAGTAATTAAAACTTTAGAATAATATCAAACTTCAAAAGCTTAAAAAATTTTCAACACTTGAAAGGAATTGTTATCTTTAAAACTATAAATGATAGAGCTATTTGCATCCATTTGTTTTTATGAATACAATTACTTATGTGATGTTTGTTTCAATCACGTAACACTTTTTAGATCTAAACACTTTTTAAGATTTAATTTATATCATTTAATCGAATATTTGTTTGCTCTTTTAAATACCACTTAAAAAAATGGTAAGAAAATATTTTATCTTTAATATGACTTTTTTACCCTTTTTGAAATATAAAATATTATTACAATCTTTTAAAAATTAAATAGCTAATAAAATTAAACCAAAATTCTTTTTTGTTTAAATAATTAATATTATATTTCATACAAACCTTTAATAAATAAATATTTACTGAAATTAAATAAAAAATATTTTTTATTTAAATAGTTATAATCTTTTAAAAATTAAATATTTAATAAATTAAATAAAAAATTTAATTCAAAAAAATAATAAACTTGTTGTTGAGTCTTAAATCTTTATTTCAAACAAAAAACTATAAATATATTTGTTATTCGATTCGATGTTAAACTTATAAAAGTTAATTAGAAAATCAAAATGGTTTGCTAAAACTCAAAATATTTTTTTCCTTCTATTTCATAATAATTTAATTTTTAAGTCTATGTTGTTCGGCTCATCATTCAAGTCAGATGGCAGGCGTGCCAAAGTCTAATCTCGTGGCTCCCGACGTTGGTTCATTAATTGGGCTTTAATATATTTGGGCCTTGATAATGAGTGGGATTCTTTCTTCACTTTTCTTTCTTCGGCTTTTCCTCCGCATATAAGGAATAAGGAAAAGAAACAAACAAACAAATCTTCAATCCATGTCGTTTCCGCTCGCTCCCGCCAAAATTAACTCTCTCTCACTCTCTCTCTCTTCCTTTCTTTTTGTTCTGTGATCTCCCTCACACATTCTGTCTGACGCGCGCACACACAACACTGCGCGCACCCCCCTGCGCCCCTTCCTTCCCCTTCCCCCATCCCCCCACCCCCCCCCCAAAAAAAACACACGCATACGCACACGCAATGGAGAGCTTAGCCATCGGAGAACTATTGTCAGTGCCGGAAGTGAACGAAATAGCCCGATTTTGAGAAATAGGTTTTACTGAGGGAGAGGGCATGGATGTTGACGGCTGCTTGGTCAAGAGAGATTGAAAAAATAATAATATAATTGATTTTACATAAAGTACACTTTAGGTATTTTGTTATATTCATATGTTTTAGATTAAAAAAATGTTTTTTTTATTCATATATATATATATATATATATATTTAAAAATAAGTAATTAAAGCTCAAAACAAACAGACTAAAATTTTTTAACTTGTTAATTCTATTCAGATTTAGACTTCAAAGCTCAAAACAAATAAACTTTTACTTAATAAACATCTCTCCTAAATAAAGGTTAATTTTTAATTTATATATCTATCCTGATGCCAAATGCGACCTTTATTAATATAAGTTATATGAAATGTTGTTTTCCTAAATAAACTCATCTTTTAAATATCCATACCCACCAAATAATTCGCATCTGTTCTTTATGCGCCAGATGTTCCTTAATATGGCTAGTACTACTTATATTTAATTTTTATTGTTTGGATATTTCTTAATGATTTTCATTTTAATGGCTAGTATAACTTATTTAATTTTTATTTCTTCGATATGTTTTTATATTGGCTGATTTGTTTGTATTTTACGGGTTATGAATTTTATGAAAGATACTTGTTTTGATTTCTAATTAGGGGTCTTAGATTGATTCCGCTTCTTAGAATATTTTGATCAAAGAATCAAAGTTCTTTTGTTGTGAAGTCTCTTGCACTTTGTTGTAATTTATTTTAGTTGAGATGCAAGAAAAGTAAGAACTACATATTTTGCTTGATAGCAGGCAATTTATGCCTTTAAATATCTATAGTGATAAGAAGTTACATAGCTCAGTCCAGAAACGAATAGGCTAATTAAGAGAGACTTTGGTCTGATGATTACATTCAATGGACATTTTTTATTCGACTTAGCAAGTTTTGTAATTCAAGTTGCTTGCTACAACGAGCATTATGAACTCCTTATATAAATTGCTTTGTCTTGTGCACTAAGTTCCGGCAGAGGTCCAATCGTTGTATTCATACTTGAACCATAAAATGTTGGGATAATGTCAAAGACCTCCCCTACCTTTCGGCTTTATTTCACCAATATTGACCGTTTATATTTTTTCATAAATTTAGTTTCTATATTTTAGAAAAATCATCACAGACCTCTCTTCCGTTAAAACCACCGTTAACTATTAGTAAGTATGTTGAATTTGGAGGTTTATAATTGTCGTTTTAACCTTCTAAGTCTTTTAAAATTAAAGAAAATTGATATTGGTAGGATGGTGATTGAAACTCAGGACCTACAAAGCCTTTGTTTTACACTCAACCACTAGACCAAAGAAGATTTTTAGTTTTGAATGAACAAAACACATATTGAAATAATAGATCTTCTTTTTATGCTAAGCAAACAAATAGAGCTAGCTTCTTATCCTTCACGCTAATCTTCATCAATTATGCAGCTGTGAACCGTGAACCACAGCCGTGCCTCTCTCTTTCTTCCTCTTCCCTCACCAACCCATGAACAACTCTCCCTCCTCCATGAATAAGCCTTCTCCTCTACCAACTTCAAGCCCTTCTTCGATTCAACCAACTTCAATCCCTTCTTTGATTCAACAGTCATCCAGGCTCCCTCCATTTTTTCCAGTTAGCCTACTCCACTCCTTTGATTTCATTTCTCCTGCTCGATTTCTTAAATCTTCTCCACCTCTCCATTACTTCAACCACCCGAATCAAACCTCCATCCAAACCAGATTTCTTCATCCTCCTCCTCCACTTTTCTCTCTCTAACCCAAATATCACACCACCTTTCTCTCTTTAACCCAAACATTCTCTTTTATAAAATGGGTCTTAATTTATTTATGATTTTGTTTATTTTGATTAATGGGTCAGTTTTTTCTTCCGTCGTTGGGTTTGAATGGATGTAGTGGCGGTGATTGCTACACCTTTGGGGTGTGAAATTGTGTAGTTTCTATTGATTTGTGTTGCTTTGCTTGGTGGCTAGGTTGTGTTTAGGGGTTCTTGTGCAGTTTACAGTTTATTTCTTGAGGTAGTGGTGTTTGTTTCTAGGTTGCTACCTTCTTGGATGTTGATGGTGGGGAATTAGTTTGGATTTTGGGTTTGGGGTGGTGGTGATTGGATTTTTTTGAGGGTGCTGTTTGTAGTTGAATTTGTTTTGGGGGTGATTTGAAAGTTTTTATTTTATTTTTAACTGAAATTATTTAATTTAGAAATCTTTTGTAGGGTATTTAAGTAATTGCAGAGTATTTGGATGGAAAGATGATGTCATCTTATGGTGATCTTAATATAAGGGAGGTCTGTGATGACTTTTCGAAAACAAAGGGACTAAATTTATGAAAAAATACAAACAGTTCGTATTGGTGAAATAAAGATAAAAGTTAGGGGAGGTTTGTGACATTATCCCATAAAATGTTGGCATTGAAAGGTGTTCCTTTTCTGAATTCATGACACCTCAATGCTCTATGCTTTTTGTATCTCCATTTACTCATAATCTAATTCAGAAAAGAAAGTTACTTTTCCTATCAATAGTGTAATTGTTTACCTATTTTCTCATTACAAGAAAATCACTCTTTATCAACCAAAGAGGTTGGTCACTGAAAGCCAAAAAGTGATTGCTGAATGATACAACAAAGAAATTTGAGTTGGTCGCCAAACGATCGTGAAAAATAGTTGGTAACCGAATTCATATGTTATCACCAACTATAAATCCGGGACGAAGGTTGGTCATTGTAGATAACGATTTAGCGATCACATGTGGTCATTGAATGCTGACATTCTGCTACCAAATTTTCATAGCCGACTGATGAGATATATCGATGACATTTTGGTCATTGAATGTCCTTTTTGGATGACAATTTTTACACAACGACAAAGGTTTTGGTTGCTTATTGTGCAATTTGGCAACCGAAATGGGTCATTGTATACATCTATTTGGCGACCACATGTGGTCGCTCATTGCTAACATTTTCGCTACCCGATTTTCGTAGCCAATTCATAAAGTTTGGCCATCAAACGTCCTAAACTTCATACCTTTGGACATAACATATTACATAGAAAGAAGAAGGTTTTGGTCTCTGATTGTGTAATTTGGCAACCAAAATTGGTTGAAGAAGGTCAAGTACAATTCATATTTTATACAAATTGTTGGTAGCAAATTATACAAATTTAATGGTCAAATGTAAATTGTTGGTAGCAACTTATTTTTTACCTAGCCAATCAATTTTTTTTAATTATTTTGGCTTTAAAAAAATTGGCATTGATATTTGCATAATTTGCCATAAATGACTTTTGATTAAATTTTTATATTAATTCGCAATGCATTTGTAAGATAAAGCATCATTAAATTAGATTATATAAATACTACTAAGTTAATATGAAGTTTTCATACAAACTTTAAAGAAAAGTAAAATGGAATCCTATAAGACACAATATACATGACAAAAAAAATCCTAACACGAAATATCCATGCCAAAAACATAGTAGATCTCTTCAAAATCCAAAATCTTTAAAAGAATTCAAGATGTGGACTAAAGGATTTGGTTAGGGAGTTATGAGACACTAGAAATAGCGCAACAACTTGAGATGAGATAGCATTACACCTACAAGAGAGAGGGCCACACCTTGACTTGCCTAAGTTGCTAGAGATTTTGCCTTGCTGAGCCAACTCTAGTGCAAAAGCTGCTCAACTGGTGCCTCTAAGGTTCAGAAAGTCAATACCAGTGATACAAGGCCCTACAAACATGACAGAAGTAGAGTTACTGTGTATCTTTCTCTAAATTAAAGAACAAACTAAGAATTAATCATTGGGACAAACTTCACATGGCAGAACCAAAAGACTTGTAATTATATAATACAAAATTTGACTTGTTTAAAAGATGGAGCAACTAATAAAAACCATAGTGACTTAAAATAACCATATTATAGCCAATTAATAGAAACCAAAAACATGACTCATGCTAAGTATGCATGTAAATATACAAAAAGAAAAGAAATTGTCAAAAGAATAGGACAATACAAGTCTAATGTTGCTCTTACAGTCAATAAAAATGTGACATGCTACTAAAGGAAGCAACACCCACAAAACACTGGACTAAGTTACAAAAATGTGATCTTCAATTATAATGTGAGGCCACTCCATCTAAATTGAACCTTTAGCCCACATGTCAAACAAAATAACAATAGCAATTAAATGTAATATCAATATAAATAAACGAAAAAAATTAATCAATCAATAGGTTAATTAAGATTATCTCAGACATAAAGGGAAGCAAGATTCAAGAACTAAATTTCATTCCTCTTCCATATATATTCCCTAACCAAACAGAGACTGAAGAAAAAATTAAAGAAGAAAAAAAGAAAATTACAACCAAGTAGAGTTATGGATATGACTTATGGTATTCAAGAACTAAATCATATCACTTAATTCTTTTTCCTGAAATTTCTTTTCATGAACTTGACATGAAACGGTCTTTCTCATTGGTGTATGGTTCAGAAACGGTCTTACCAATTGAGATAGTAATAAAATCAGCGAGGGTTCTGATGGAAGTAGAAATTCTTGAAAAGGAGTGGATTCAAAATAAATGTGAACAGCTAGCCTTGATTGATGAGAAAAAAATGAAGGTCAGATATCACATGTAGTTGTACTAGAAGTGAGTTGCCTAAGCCTTTAATAAGAGAATAACGGTGCGAAAATTCAAAGAAAGGGAATTAGTCCTTAAACAAGCAAGGTCAGTAGTGTTTGATCTGATAGGGAAGTTCAAACCCAACTGAAAAGTCCTATTCATTGTAACGAAGGTCATGTCCGGTAGAGCCATCATCTTATCAGACATGGAAGGGAATGAGTTCGCTAAGCCCATCAATATGGAAAGGTTGAATATACTATGTGTAAAAGTAAAAAAAAAAAAAGAAAAAGAAAAAGAAAGAGCAAAAAGAGAGCGTAAGAGGATAAATAATTAATTAGAAAATCAGAAATGGCTGATTAAAGATAGGAGTTGTCTCATTGTGCATATATTGCTTGAAAAACAAACGATGTACTTTTATTAATGAAATGAAATTGTTTGGAAACAAATATGCCTTTGAAATGTCTCATTATTTTGCATGATTACAAAACGAAATCATCTAACGTCTGAGCTAACAATGGAACTATCACTACCGTCTCTACCTCTTCGCTGGACTATTAATATGCTCGCCATATTGCTTATGGCACTGTATGGCTCAAATAGTAGGATCAGGGATAGAAGCTTGAAGGGTCACCCAACCTTTGTACTAGTCGTCTGTCTCAAAGTTAGGATTATGGAACTGATTCCTCTCGATAGTTTGATGTAGCCAAGAATCCCTCACATGCTCTAGATAACGAGCAAATAATCTACTAGGTCTAAATGCAGTTGGTGAATCCACGATCCTCTACTTAAGGCCATATTACCGATGTAGTCTAATAGGACATAGAAAGAACTATCGATGAAACCCGCCAAAGGCACACACGACTGTCACGTGCTCTAGCCTCCACCATGGATAGTGCCAACTGATCTAAGTATCAGAAATGACTCGAAGCAAGTCAACCCAAGAAGAACGTCTCTCAAGTCTCCTTCTCATATGAAGTCGAGGGCCATAAAGGGAAATATCCCCCTCAAGATATGCTAGAATAGATAGCCTCTCTTGTAACCAAATCTTAAAAAAAAGAAAAATAAAAATAAGAGAAAGCCTGCTAAGTAAAAAACCTAGAAAGTCGGCTTAGAAAAAAATTAAAGTAAGCCCGCTAAATTAAAAGCCCGAAAGGGCAGCTTAGTCAAAAGTTAAAGCAAAGAAAAAAGGAAGAATAAAAAGCCCGCTGAGTTGAAAACCCAAAAAGGGCATCTCAAGCAAAAGTTAGAGCAAGCTTGCTAAGTCAAAAACTGAAAGAGAAGCTTAGGTAAAAATTAGAGCATGAAAAAAAGAAAGAAAAAGAAAAAGAAAATGAACTTGCTAAGTTAAAAACCTGAAAGGGTGACTTCGGCAAAAATTAAGGTCAAAAGGAAAATATCTGAAACCGGGTCCCATCTGTGGAATGATGGTCATAGGATATGGGTCATCAATACTGTTTGGTAAAACAACCAGAAACTGTGCAAGAAGGCTAAATTGAAGATGGCAAAGGCAACCGAACGAGGTCCTATCCATCATCTCAAGCAAAGCACTACGACAGGGAGGACTATTTACGGCGGGCCAAATTTGCGGTGGTTATGCCGCAAAAATAACCGCAGTAAAAGCTTTTACGGCGGTTTTGGCCTACCGTAAAAACATTTTTACGATGGTTTAGTTGTTTAACACAAAAACAAGCGATGAAATAGGATCGGCAATCACCACACCTTTTTACGACTGTCTGCCGTACAAAGTAAATATTTACGACGAACAAAAAACCGTCGTAAAAAGTCACAAAACCGTCGTAAAAAGTTTTTATACAATTTTTTAGAAACTGTCGTGGGTTGATGGGGAACCGCCATAAATAGTTAAGAAAATTTTTTTGCGTCGACCAGAAAACCGCCATAAATAGTTAGCAAAAATTTTTCAAAGTTTCGCTGCTTGTGCTAGTTTATATTTATTTGCTGTTTACAAAATAATTAAACTGTCTCAGAAAAATGTTTTGATATAATTCTGTAATCATTCATTCAATGAATATAATAAAATCAAATCAAATACAAAAATGTCTCATATAACGGTTCAATCATAATCCAAGAAAACCAAATATAACGCAATCATCATCTACACTATTCAACATGTTATAATCAAATAGTTAAACATGTCGGTTAGATAGTTCAACAACCTTCACATAGTTTACTCATCTGATAAGTAAATTTACACAAAACTTGGTAAACAACCTGCAACTTGGTAAACAACTTCCAACTTGGTAAATAACCTGCAAGAATCAATTTGCACCAAGAGCATAATCATTAAGTAACATTATATATTGTGAAACAAATTGTTTAATTTAATTTATATACCTATTCGTTCTCTTGATTTGATTCACGATCTATGATATTGTTTGTTCCATGAATATCAAATTGAAAACGACTATGGTGTCCACTTGAAGCATCTGGCACCTGTTTGCAAAAAAAAAAAAAAAAAAAAGAAACATAAGTCGAAAATATAAGTCAACTGAAACTAGATTTTTAACTTTAACAATTAATTAAATTTGCAATCTTAGAACATACTAAAACCAAATTCAAATACAGAAACCTAAAGGCCATAATCAACTAATAAGAATAAGGAAGTAATTAGAAAACAATTGTTTTACTTACTCTTGATGGAAGCCTACAAGTTCAGTAAAGTCATGAGAGTCTTGAGTATGAGCTTGCTAAACGTTCCATTGAGATTCTATCACATCGACCTAGGAAAAATGAGGTCACAATGAGAACAAACTCAATTATTATTCATACCAGCGAATGTAAACATTCAAAGAACTCATGAAATATAAAAGACAACCAAACACAAAAACTAACTGTTAATGGAGAAAAAATGGCTTGCACCAATTGTCTTGGATGTTTAATTTTTTATGCCATTATAAAAGCCCTAGTGGAGCCCAAGGGGTCTAAAGATTCTTATTGACACTAGATATGGGTATGTAAAAGGAAACAAAAAACATGCTTTCGCCAAAGGACTTTTATGATAATGTAATCATTGTGCCAATCTGCTAAAGACGTATCATCAGTTGACAAGCGTGCTAACTTTTCAGAAATATCTGGTTGAGTTGAACTATGCTCTACATCTCTATCTTCTTGCCTGAAAATTTACAAACCCAGAAACCTTTTTTAGGAACTATTTTGATTTCTGAGTAAATGAATATATCACAAAAGGGAAAATAAGGAACTAAATTGCATTGAAACTGATAGAAACTGTTAAAAGATATAAGGAAGTGAATAACTCTAGTTTATAAATACGTACATCAATTGCATTGTAGTCTCTAAAAAAATACATATACATTTCCATGCTGATTTATTCCTTTCCAACGAAAGCATATTTTCATAGTTCATCCAGGTACAACAGCAACAGTTGCTTAATAAATCGTTGCAAGTCTATAAAAAACTGCTTCTCCAACTTTCTCATAGCCTTAGTCCTTCAATGCTGAATAAACCTATCAGTAGCTATGCACCCGATCTCACAATTGTGAACAGGTTTTAAGCACAAGATATGTCAAAAGAAGCAATCGGCATAAACTTGTGGAGCACTCTCAAATATGCATTTACTGGAATATAACTTGTAGATGTATCTTGTAGTCAAGAGATAAAACATTGATCATGTCCAATGTAGTTACACAATGACACTCAAACAAAAACTAAATTAATATTAAATTAAATTTTGGCTAGTATAAAAGAATGTTTTTAGTCATTACCTTCTAATAAAAAATTCTCCATGCTGGTCCTAAAGAATCCCATAAACCATCCATGAAGCTAGCTGGTTATACAAGACCTGATGCCCATGCCAAAGAAGCCTACACTTTGGACACAAAGTATCAATGAAGTGAAACAATCAGCCATAAATTCATCTGGCAAATTGATAAAAGAAACACGAGGGATGAATTAATGGGGTCATGCCTGTGTGTACGGTAATAGATTGGACTGTTGAAGTTGACACACAAATAATTTTATTTTGTGTATAAATAGAAGCCCATTGTAACATATATTTTTGGTTCATGGGTGGAGACGCAATGGCTGCAGAGTTCAAGCACTTGGCGATTGTTAAGTTCAAGGAAGATGTGGTTATGGAGGAGCTTATAAAGGGGATGGAGAAGCTTGTTTCGGACATTGATGCTGTCAAATCCTTTATCTTCAATCTTCACACCACTTTGTGAAAAGACTTGGTGGGATTATAGGCCTGCATGAGAAAGGATCCAAACTTTGTCTACAGTTTGATCCAGGGCAATTTATGTCTGCTACTTTATCTTCAATCTTCACTTCAATATAGTTTGCTATGCAATCTTGACAAAAAGGGTGATCACAACATTTCTTGATAGTGAATTTCTTGTTCGGTGAGATAGGTTCGATGCAGATCTCACAAGTGAAGCCTTGTTTTTGCATCGATTGGCTATTCTCTTGGCATTCCCTTTGTTTTTGCTTTCCCATGGGAATCCTATGAGATTTTGAAATCAAAAAATTAATAACAAAAAGAAAGAAACTCAACAATATATATAGTTAGCTGATGATGCTAACAACCAGTTGGTATCCTCATATTATTTGATTATAATTTGCATAGATATATTAAGATCTACTTCAACAAAATAGCAAAGCAGTTAAATGCACGTAGACATCATAATCCTTTTTAGTTTTACTGATATAAAGCTACAAACATAAAGGCCTAAATCATGAATTGAATTTAATAAGATAAATAAGTTTTATAAATTACAATGCCAACAAAATCAATCAAATGATCACAGAATCACATTAAATCTAAATCCAGAATTGAGCAGCCCTATTGCAACAGCATTACTTGCACATATTAACACAAATGCTGAATAATATGGAAATATGCACACACTCTATACCACAAAGGAAATAATAACAAAGAGAGAGAGAGAGAGAGAAACATGTTAATTTCTATCATATTAATTTACAAAACCTGTAAGAAACAGTAAAAACAAGTGGGATGCTTTCAAAATAAACAAAAATGAATAAGTAAGCAACAGGAGAGAAGCCAAAGAGAATTGATGAACATATAGCTAACTTGATGAAAGCAGCATGTATGAATATATAGACGTATAGCTCTTCTCAGCTGTTCACCTGTAGTTATTCTCAAGAATGTTATCTTAAAAATTTTGTTATCTTTCCAGGAAATCATGTATATTTTAATTCTTACACAAAGTCCTGCAATATCACTAGTTTTGCAGGGTAGGGCACTGTAGATCTTACAGTAACATTAGACCACCATCTTTCAAGAGCAACAATGCACATTAATTTTGGAACGTGAATGTGCATGGTATACATATATATTTTTTTAATGTTTTGGCAGCCTTTGCATTCTGCAGAATATGATAACTGCTGTAACAAATAGAATTCAAAGTTGTTATGAATGCTTTTCCGTATCTTATTCAGCAAACTCAACTATTCAAGTGCAGAATATAGCAGTACTGGATTTTGAATCCTGATACACATACACCTATTTTAGCTATAGTTGTCTAGTTTTCCTTGGCATCATTGCATTCTAAGTAAATTCAACAGTTAGCAATTTAGTACAAGCTCAACTCCAATCTCCAAACACAAATTCAGAATCATAACATATGAATCTCCAAACACAAATTCAGAATCATATCATGTATACATCCTCATATACGTGAATAAGGGGTTCAACTTGCAAGTCTTGCAACCGCTGGCTTCTCATAATTATCATATAACAGCAAACCCACTACACTTGCCTCGCATTCAATTTAAAACTATAGTTTCATCGGATCAGTTTAAAACTATAGCTTTATCAGATCGCATGTCCAGATGATTTCACTTGAGCTGGTTATTTACTTCAAATATCCAAGCAATGCTACTTATAATATTACTAGCTCCTCACCAAAAAATAAAAACAGCAAAGGCTTTTTCCCATTAGAACAAATTAAAAAAGCAACTTCTGAAAATAGAGACAATGAGCTAATTACCAGAGAAAATATCACAGCAAAGTTTGTTTCGAACTTAAATGCTTCACGATGGATTTCCTTGTAACTAAAACTAAACAGAGACACTGCAGTATGCAAAACCCAAACTGAGCTCATTGACAATCAAATAATGCTAAAAAAATATGCTACAACTACAAACTTTTGAAACCTAACCGAAGGCCTGAATTAACAACCGATGCAAATTAACAATAATAAATGGAAGGCCCTAACAAGAGGAATGCACAACAATCTCAGCTAAGAAGAGAGCAAATACGTAGCAACATCAATAAGAGAGAATAATCAAAGAGTAAATTTTGACATCAAAAAACAAAATAAAAGTAGCTTCATCATGTATCTGTAGGTAAAATCACATGTCATTAATTATGTTATCTTTTCATAACAATATATTACTACCATACTAATAGTCAGAAAAATGAGACTCACTTGCATTAAGAGCTCCCTAGTTGGAGGAAAAGAAAGGACAGATTTAGTGTTATGAATGTTCTGGTTATGGGCATATTCAATCTGAATGTGTTAATCTCAAGAAGAAAAACAAAGAGCTGACAGTAACCTGGAGTGATGAATCAGAATCGGAGTCAGAAGATCAAGATTGCATGAGCACTTTTGTTGCATTTACAACATCTGCAGCAGATAAAGGGAAAGCTGTTATGTTAGACATAACAGAAGATTGTCAAGTCAGTGTTGATCATTCAGATGATGAAGATGGACTAGAATATTATGAAGAGTTGCAAGAAACATACAATGCACTCTATAGTGAATGGTTGAGTCAGAAAGAAGAAATCAACACCTTGAAAAAGGAGATTGAAGTTCTAAAATGTGAAAAAGCCTATGCTGAAAACCATATTACAGAACTTGAGACTGTTTTGACAGACAAAACTGCACACCCGACATCACAAGTTTTTGCTGGCTACTTTTGGTGTGCAAATCATACCCGACATCACCTTAAGATATTGTTTCATATTATGGTTTAACTTTAAGCACATATTATATTGAGTCAAACTTTAAGGTCAATGCATGCAATCAAGTAGCAAATGTTCCACCAAACTTGACTTTAAGGGCATCCCACATCTCACGAGCAATGGCATACTCTTCAAAGACATCTATCAAGTTATTTTGCATGCTACTTAGAATAGAAAAATGTGCACACCGATCTTTCTTAAGCCAATCTTGATAGGCTTGTTGATAACCATGATGTTAAGCAGTATTACTAGCCTCAACTGCAGGCATGACTTGGTTCAAGGTTTCCAAAACCTCTTGCTCATCGAGAATGTATTCAATCTTACAGTGCCAAATATCATAATTGTCACTATCCAATTTCTCACCTTTGTTCAAATCAGCCACAATATTCTTAGAAGCCATCTAACATGCACATAGAAGGATAAATCAAACATTTGTTTTAGGACATATCTTCTAATCATTTTGTAGTACTAGTTCTAGAATAATTTATGACTCTTACAAGTAACAAGATAAAAAAATTTATATGCATATAATCGTCTCCGATGATAGGTGTTTGTTATTAAATTAAATCTAAATTTCGCTTAAAATGTGTATAGAAAATTAATAAAATTCTACCACTATACTCCCACTTAGTATGATATTCCTATCATGTTTCTAACATGTCACAATATATAATATGTATATCTATGAAACAAGCAATCAATCATAAATTTCATAATAACATGCTTTCAAAAGAAAATGTCATATCAACATGTCATGTGCAATCAAGCATGCATTTTGTAAATAAATAAATCAACATGGCATAAGAAAATTTGCAAATAATATAAGCATGCTCATCCAGGTAATTTATTAGTGCCAAATAAAATAAACAACCAAGATCATAAAAATTGCTCAAAAATAATTCCAAATTACTTCATATAATTATAAACAATAAAAGAAACTTCAAATAAAATGCATTAAATAAAATATATATACTATTTCAAAGCAAATATTCACTTTTATATTCTGAAATTTTGATTTAATAAAATAAAACAATAAAATAGAATAAATAAAATAAAAAAGGGTTTTAAGTGGCTGCCCAGGCCCTGGACATGCGGCCCAAACCTTGGGAGCGTGCTCGGGCACGACCCATGCCTTGGCCATTTGCCAGGGTGCGCATTTAGGCCCTTGGTGTGCCATTGGTGCAACCCAGATACTATGGAGCCCATCTGACTCAACCCAAATGTAGTAGCCTACAATAAAACACGCTTGCATATTAATGGGCCATCAATGCTCCTAATTTTGACATGGAGGCAGTCGGTAAGAAGAGGTTATTACAACTCAACAGGATAGATCATGAGTTTAAGCATGAAGCTTATGAGAATGCTTGCATCTATAAGAAGCGAACCAAGAAATTGCATGATAGCACATTCTCAAGAGAGACTTTAAAGTTGTCCAAAGAGTTCTACTTTACAATTCAAAACTTCCCTCTTTCCAAGCAAATCAAGATCCTAATGGCCCGAACCATTCATAGTGGCAAGAGTTTTCCGGTATGGTGCCATTGAGTTTTCTAATTACTCAAAACACATATTCAAAGTCAATGGTCAACGCTAAAAGCCTACTGCGAAGCAGATTTCAACAAGCAAAAAGTCTCCATTGATCTACTCGACTGGTTATTCAAAGAAGGAAAAGTCACACTAAAAAACTATAAACAACTGCTTTTTGGGAGGCTCCCTAAATTTCTTACGCTAATTTTTTTTTTTTTGTTCATTTTGATGCTAAATTTACTTTTATTTTCCATTTTTTAACTTTGTTATTCATTAATCTTTGCTTATTCTCTTGTTAAATACTAATAGTAGTAGTAGTAATAAAAGAGTAGCTATTGTGGCGCCGTAGCACCATAAGAGCATACCAAAGCACGCCCAGGTGCACAAACCCGAGAGGCAGGTGTCGTTTGTGCTAGGACTTTATGTTGTAGTACCAAAGCGATGACCTGTAGTTCTCCTTCCCTACTCCAATCCTGTTATTGCAATTCTGTAATTAAAATCAAGTTTGATTTGTGGAAAATGCTAAATTTGTCTTGTTTTGTGCTTGGTGATTGTTAGCTTGATTTACTTGAATTCCTTTGAACACTTTTGGACAATACCATGATTAATAGGTTGCTTTGTTGGCTTAGAGTATATTTATGTGAATTAGAAATAATCTAAGATCACATCAAACTCTAGAACCTATTTGATGATCTCTTGAGGCGAAATCATAGGCAACACACCACTAAAGAAATTATTTAGGTCATCTTTAGAAGGTTTAAGTTTTTCTAGCCTACCCTAATTATTTATCTCCGGTCATCCCCTTGAGCCTTAAACACATTGACCATTTTTCTTTCATCAACCCACATTAACCACACCTTTTAACTCGCAAACACTCATCCTGCCCTCTTTCAAGGAAATTTGTCAATTGCATAGTCATTTTGGGGGGTGGGGGTGGGGGTGGGTGGGTGGGGTGGTGGTGTGAAAGAGAAATAGCAAGTTTTTTTATTTAAAAAAAAAGAAGAAATACTACAACTAATAATAATAATAATAAGTTTAGGGCTTGTGGAGTAAAAAAAAAAATTATTGAGAAGTTGAATAAAGCAAGAAATTATTGAAAATGTGTGCTAGTGCTGGAAAATAAATTGCTTATGAATTGATTGCTCTAGAAAGTTTTGTAAATTTTCTTTCTCTTTCTATTTAATGGTTATGTTATTGTTGAATTTTCTTATTTTGAATTCCATATCATTTCTTTTCTTAGCCATTATCGGAAGTCAGACATTACTAGCTTTTATTAAGACCTTTCGATATTTGGTGGTGTGTTTGTACTATGTTAGTGGAGTGTTGATTTGAAAAATAGGCATATGAAGTTCGAGAATCTCATTCTCGTAGAGATCAATCATAATTCAATCAAGTTTGCGTAAATTGATTCAAGTTGGTATATAGCAAATTGAGAATGGTTATTCAGATACACGCTCAAGGCATTGTAAATTAAAGCATACACTTGAATTAATCTCAAAACTTGTTCAATAATTAGACTTTTCTTTGAATCATCTTCTTTATGCAATCCATGATGCAACCACTCTGAGAAATCAACCTTTTCAATTTATTTTATTTTATTTTATTTGTTTGCTCGAGGACTAGTACGTTTGGGGGCATTTGATGTGCTTAGTTTTTATACTAGTTTTGCCATACTAGTAGTCTTAACTTTATGCTAGTTTTTGTTTAATTTTCTTATTTATTAGAGTTTTTATTTAGTTTGTTTATTTTGCTTAAGAATTAATAACTTGAAGGAATCATGGGAATTGAGGAGGAAATCAATCATCTATTCTTAGGATTTTTGAATGGAAAAAAATTCCTTACATCAAAAGGATTGGAAATTTTCTTTATTTCAAAATTTTTAAAACACCCTTCAATATTTTGAGTATAACTTTGGCTAGAGAACTCCAATGAAGGAAATTTTGGCGTCCATATAACGCTAAGAGGAAACCCTACAAATTTCAATTGAAGACTTCTCCAAAAACAATTGTCTTAATAAAGAAAATTGGTGTCAGGTTAGAGGCAGAAAAATGACCTGTTTTAGAATTATGTATTGGAAAACAAACACGAGGTGGTTTTAAGGCAAGAGGGTAAGCATTCCTTCAGAAAGAGAAGAATGACCAAGGCCTTGAGAGAGAGAAAGTTTTTCACTAGTGAGAGATATTGGAAGCTGGGAGAAAGAAGAGGAAGAGGAAAGTCAAATTGGAGCTTGTCGACAATTGAGATTCTCGATCTACATAAAGTTCCCTTCTTAACTCTTTAATCTTCTCTTTGTACAATTTACATTGTGAATTCCAAAGATATAGGTTGTTTTAATTCTATTATAAACTAATTTACATTGCTAAGGCTAAGATGTAGCCTCTCCATGACAATTTCGAATCTCATTTCTATGTGATCATAATTTTATCATTCCTTTTGAGTATATATCACTGGGTTTAATGCTTTCAATTATCTGGCCAATAATTGAATAATTTGTTTTACATGTTAATTTGAGAGATAATTCATATAGTCTAGCTACACTGGATGTCTGCCATATATTGAAAAATAGATAGGAATATGCCAACATGATTTGTACGACTTTTTTGTGAAATATTATTGATTTTAATGTGCTCATATGCTTTTAAATTCACATAGACATTTCGCAGATTATCATATTATGGGTAATTCTATTTCTACTGGAGAGAGAGTCTTAGATAAGTTAGAATATTTTGCCATTAAATAGGATGATAATTGATTAATAGCATACTTAGGATTCGAGATTAGATTGGTTAGATGGGTCGTATGCCTTAGTGTTTCTCTTCCTTGTTGAATTCTTTTTATTTTTATTTCTTTTGTGTTTTGTCAATCTCTTATTTGTCAATTTAATTTAATTTGTTCTTATTTTCCAAATTTAAAGTCCATCATTTTATTCAATTTTCAAATATTTTAGAACATGAATAATTTTAGTAATTAATGGGTAGATAGTCTTCATACGATCAACATCCATCTTTATCACTATATTACTCATTATGATTTTGTGTACTTGTAGATTTTCACAATAAGTTTTTGGCACTGTTGTCGGTGACACAGAGGCTTCTACATGTAGTAGGCTATAATAAAATGTGCCTGTAGTGGCGTGGCGCCTTCCTATGCGACATTTCCTACATCAAACAGCACATCGTCTCATTCGTCTTGACATTAGGATACATACAAACTAAATGTTCCCTCAAGCCTCTTGTATAATGGCACTTGGGACACTCCTTGGGCGAGTGTGAATTAAATTCTGGGTTGAATGAAATTGGAATAATACCCCAAAATAGCCCAAAAATTTAAAAAGTCATATCTTTCAACATAGATCATAATAAAACTAGTAATACATCAATGGAAAGATAATGAAGACGAATCCAACAGTACCAAAATCATGTCAATAGGACCACAGCGAGATCGCAATGTGCAGTCAAAGTTTCAACAATCAAAATTTTGACCTAATGTTTCTCTCAAATGATTTAATGAAGAATCACAAAATTTTAGAGGCAGAACATATATGCATAGACTCCACGCACTAAAAGAAATCATATCTTTCCAATAAGCAAAAACATCAAAATGAAAATAGGCCAATAGTAGAAAAAACTAAAATAGCCCAAAAACATCTCTTCTTACTTATTTCAACCCAATATGGAGACTAGCAACATCAACTCTAATGCTAATGTAGGGATTCGGATGTCAGGAATGTATACTCACATTGATGGATCGATCAATGAGAAATCACTAGCTAAGATCTGTTTAGGGAAGTCTCATGATACTTTAACTCAACAAAGGCTCACAGTGCTTGGTTATTACGAGAACAACCAAAATATTCCATAGCATAAAATTCAAAAATGGATTTGACACAGGAGAAAGAGTGATCGATGTATGCATATTCGTTATAGTAGTGGCGAAGACTATGTATTCGATGTCCTTTTTATATAGAGAATAGAATAAGGTTTAGTTAATTACGATTCCTTATTTATATATGACAGTGAAACCCTAAACCCAATCTAATTGGGCCTTACATCACACTATGATTGCCCAATTAGACATAAAGCCAATAATTCATATAGTGTAAATATTATAACTACATGTTGGATGTTGAACTTTAGAAGTTTTTAATGGATCCATAGCCCATTTGGGTATTATTTTTAATTGTAGTTACATGCTTAATGGAATCATAGATGTGATGTGGGCCTGCCTCGATGAGAAATTGGCTTGTTTCTCTAAAGCATCTATGAATATCCAAAGAGCATGCATTGCCGAAACATGTCAAACTGCAAACTCAATTAAGTTTAAAGCTAAAATGTATATGACATGTATAGTTATTCATGGTCAAGGAGTTAAGTTGAAGAATTCATAATTCAAGTGGGGAGCCATTAATATTGATGTGTTTCTTTTTCTTTAATCAACTAGAGTTTTGTGTTATTTTACTGAGTGTTGGGAAAAATGAAAATTTGAAGTATGTTGGGGATTGTTAGAAATATTTTTATATTTCAGATTTTCAAAATAATTAAGAGAAGTAAAATTCTTTAGTAACTCTCTTTCAATTTGTTTCTACATAATTACTTTTCTTTTCATATTAAATTTTGGATATCATGAGAGTAAGTGAAAAGAGTTTCAAATGATAAAACTTATTATTCTCTTTTCTAATTTTTCAATTCAAACAATATTTATTTACCTAAATTCTATGATCATAGATATTTATGATAAAATTCATTTTAAATGATTTCATTTCTAATGAAAGGTTTATTTCACTTTATAACTATTAAATATTGATTTATTTCTCCATTAGTTATAAAAGGTTTTGTAACTCCTTTGTGCTATACATATAACTTACTCTTTGAGTTGAAATGGTGCAATGAAAAAAGAGAATAATAGTTTATTAAATTTCTAATTGGTGTTAAGGTGAGTCCATTATAACTTACTATTTGGAAGTGCATCCTTGATAGCAGTTTATTAGTTCTTGTGGTCAACACTATCAACCTTGCTGCAAAGGTTTCTTATCCCGATGGGGTGAAATCGATCTTAAGGACATCACTTTATTAAGTGAATCAATTTGTGAGTTGTAGCTCTTTCATTTTATTATTTATCTTAACTTATCTGGCATATTTGATACTTGTGTAAACTAATTTTGATATTATTATTTTGAAAATCTATATTTCTAATAATTTTTACCAAATTGCATGTTTTAGTGAAGTCTAAAGCTTTGTTTGTTTTCATTCTCAAAAAACATCTTCTGAAAATGTACGTTTACCAATATATTACAAATCAATGTTAACCACATATCATTTAAAAAAAAAATGATAAATCCAACCACATATTCTTATTGAATTTTGAAAGCAAAAACTCAAAATTTAAAAACAAACTAATGTAGGATAAGACATGAATAAAATTGGATTTGTGTTTGATTTTTAAGGATTTCAATAAATTAGGGATTATTATTATTATTAGGGATTTTGACTTTTTAAATTGGAATGAATTCGAATAGGGGTTAAAGTCTTAAAATAGTTTTTGTTTTTGTTTAGGAATCATCTCTATTATTTCTAGTTTGGATCTGATTCCTATGTCCTAATGAAAATCTAACTCCTAGTCAAGTTGTATTTGTTTGCACTTTAAATAAGTGTCTCTAGTTATTTTATTTCTTAGCTTATTTGAATATGGATTTTTTTATCCTTTTAATAAACGATTATTTTTCTCCCTCAATTTTTTTCTATTAGTTTCTCACATTTCCTTCGTCTACATTAAACCGTCATTTCTTTAAATTAAAGGACCTCGTACCTTATCATTTGGTATCAAAACGTGGTTTGATCCCCTATCCACTATTTATCTTTTGTTATTTAGAAATTTCATAACTACTAAATCCATCATCATCCATCAGTTAATTTCAACACTTTCCATCATCCATCAACTTCCACTATAAAAAAAAAATTGTTGCCACTGTTAATCATGCCACTACTGCCTTTATTGACCACCACCAGACATCTATGTTTGTAACACCTTCATTAGCATTGAATAGATCAACCCAAAATCTGCAACTTTTTCTTCTTTGCCATTGTTAGAATCTCGGTGGAACAACATCAAAATCAATCTTGAAAGTTCTTCGCTCCACCTTTACAACCACTATCACTGGTGACAAGTAAATAGACACCTCTCAGTCCATTGAATTCCATGTTGGTCGATCCACAAAGCCCAAGTATCAAATCATCATTTTTCACTTCAAAAAATTGTCCTTAAATCACAAATTGTTGGTTGCCATGGCTATTGATTTAGCCCCCCAAATTTTTGTCTTTTTTAGGCCTTAATGTTTCAGAATTTTGACTTTAAAATCAATTATTTTAGTCCTCTAAGTTTTTTTTATTCTTATCATTTTGGTCCCTATGGCTACACAAGCTTATTATGAACCTGTTCTCATTATGTTTCATCAATAGAAAATTAGGTATTTGTGGATATGATTCTCCTTATAAGGTTTTCATTATTTGTGACTTTTGTATTCATACTGATAGCATTTCTCAATGGTTTAAAATTTTGGATCAATACTTCTCAGATGTGAATCTTTAAGCAAATCTGAAGCTTGATTATGCAGCATCCAAATTAATAGATTTTGCTTACGAATATTGAGAGGTTGAGTGAAGTGTTAGAGATCTGTCTTAAGAGTATGGATGTTTTTCCATAATTGTATAAGCATTATTGTTATAAATTAATAAAATTTATTATTTATAAATTACCCAAGTGTGACCGTATCAATGACTAATGGTTCTAGGGCTTGTACACTGACAAAGTTTCTATATATATGGGATATATCTAAGACATAGAATTTTGTCATAGCTCAAAACTAGCTCAAGACTTATAAACAAAAGCTAGGAGCTTTGTTTGGACAAGGTTGTTGTGTTGTTTGTCTTGAATAGGGAAATAGTGAGTCTAACCATTTGAAGTAGTTGACTTCAGGACAAAGACACTGTGCATTATGAATGCATTGAACACAGACCATGTAGAAATTATTCATATGGTGGAAATACCATAACCGAATGTGAATTTCTACATCGAGCACTAAAAGCATCCCTACCTTAATCCTGAGAGGGTAGTGTATCTCTAGTATACAGGTTGTGGTCTTTGACTAGAATAAAAAGTGAGATCTCTAAGAGTAAGGTTGATACCTTGGCTAGTTGGGATCGTAAGATCTATATGCTAGTAGACACTATACCATAGATATAGAATTCATGACTCTGAAAGGATTGTATAATACCACTTTAATGGTTTTGCAAGGTCTTATTTGGGAGAATCTTGGCCGAGTGTTTAATGAAAGTTTTTCATTAAATTGAGATTGATTTTAGATTAATTTTAATAAATCTTAACTCATTTGAATGGTGTAAAACTGGTATCAAGGGTTCAAGATGTAATTGGATGAGTAACACGGTAAATCATACCCAGCTCTAATTATTGGTATTCCATGAAGGGTCGTTATATAAACCTGATGTTGAATGGATAAAGCTTAAAGAAATAGTTTAATTAGATTAAATTATTAAGCTTTCTATAAAAAATATTTAATTCGAGAGTGCAACTTTGGACCTATAGTGGAATAGACCAACGTTAATGGGTGGGGCCCTACAGTTATGAGATAACAGAGTATTAAGTCAAACTTATTGGAGCTTGTAATTAAATATGTCCATCAATGTCCTCTATATAGCTGATACAAATTTTCTGAACAAAGATTAGACTTGACAAATTAATTCTTTAATTTAATTAGGTTTATTAGAGAATAAGGCCCCATTATTAAATTAAAAATATTTGACTAGTGAATACGCTCATTATTTAATTAAATAAATAATAAAGGAGTATTTGGGTTAGTTTAATTAATTAGATTAATTGGCTTATATTAATATGATTAATTAAAAGCCTACACAAAAATTGGGTTGAACCTAGTTAAGTGTTCAAAGCCCACTTAAAGACTTAATGAGATTAAGTTCTCATACAACTAGGACTATTAGTCTTAGAAGCTCAGAAAATTAAATAGATTAAGCCTAATAGGATGAGGTTTAGTAGTCAAAATTGGACAGGGATTAACAGAGACATAAAAAGGTGAATAAGGTCATAGTTCAAGTGAACAAGGAATAAATAGTTACTGTTCATGTGACAATGTTCACCTGTTACAGTTCCTACAATATTGTTCACCAGACACTGTCCATTGGTACTGTTCACCAATTATTGTCCATCTGATACTATTCAACTAGCATAGTCTAGTGATTTTAAGACGCCCACTTTAGACATTGAATTTTTGGGGCTTGATGATGAATGAAGAGCAAAGAAAATAACCAAAATGCCCTTGGACGCAAAAAGAAGAGAGTTGAGAAAAATCCTATTGAAAGCTTTAAAAACCAACACATGATTTTGAAAAATCACAAAAATTAATACAAGAGGAATTTGGTGATGAGTTATATACTGTTATGAAGATACAGATGTCTAGTTTTCACAATATTTAATAGATCACAAATTAGAGTTGAACTCAAAGAGTTACGTGCAATTGAGCAGTTGAAGGTCAGAAGGGACTGCAGTAAAAAAAAAAAAGGAAAAAACCAAGGGGTTCGGTGGGCCACAACTGGCCAACGGTTGGTTGTCCTATCACCGGTTGGTGGTCCACCCATAGCTGGCTGGCACTTCTTCGTGTAATTTTGGGAAATTTTGATTTAGACCTTCCTTTTTTGTTTTTTACCTCCTTTTTCAACTTCAACCCTCCACTAAATAAATACACCATCTCCTCACTTTCACTCACACATTGAAATCTTCTCTTCTCTCTCTTGAAGACACACTTGAAAATTCGAGCAGTCTTTTCTAGTTTAAAGTTTTTTTAGGCGTTCTATTACTCTAAACCAAAAGAGGGCACGTCTTGATAGCAGTTCTCTCTTCTCCCTCCTCCTTTCTTCTTTATTTTTCTTATTTTAGAATAAACATGTTTAGGTTTTATTTTGAAGCGTGGAAGCATGTTTAGAGGTTTCTTGAATTGTTTAGGCTTTTATTTGTCTTGCAAGTTGGATAGACTTGTCAAGGTAAGTCATCAATCTCTTGTTTATTTAGAATCATGCTGGAAGTTTATTTTCTTTGTGAATACTTAGAAATATGCTTAAGATCACATGATCAGAACATGCTAGGAATGAAACTTATGATGAATTGCTTTGAAGCATGCTAGGAAATAGCATGGAATAGGCAAAAATTGCCATGATTTGCTTTGATTGCTTGAGTTAGGCTAGAATAGCCATGTTTTGCCATCTTTGATTGAATTGGGCGAGAATATGCCATGGTTTCCATGATAACCATGATTAGGCTTGAAATTTCATGTCTAGACTAGAATTGTCTTATTTAGAATTACCATTGTCAATTGAATTATGCTAGAATAGCAATAGGTAGAATTACCATGATAGAATTATGAAATTAGGTTGAAGTGCCATGATTCTACTTTATTGATTCTACTTTATGGCTTTGTTTATGATTTTAATTGATTTTGTTTTGAATTATTTACCATGATTATAAATATGAATGATAAATTATGATTGTATGATGCCATGAAGTGGTAGTGGACTCATATTGATGGTAAAGGACGATCACTAAAATGAATGAATATATGAATATGCATGAATAATACCATGAAGAGGCTTGATAAATAATGAATAGGCTCACATGTGATGGTAAGTAAGGAATTCCTTATTTATCGAGTCTTGAATTGACTTTATTATAGTCAATATGTAATATGCATAAACATGCTTTTCATTATGAAATACTTGATTTATATGAATGCTATATTTGAAGTGTTAGAAGTAGAATTTACTTTAATGTTGAAGAACAATGTAACTCTATTCTCCTTCCTCTTTCTTTGTATGAATATGTAGTTGCTATTGGTTGAATATATCTTACATGTGTTTATTAAAGATAAAATAAATAATGTGTGCATAAAACGAACAACTTAAGCGGATTGTTTAATAACTTAAGCTATTTTTATTTGGTATACCCTAGTGGAGGCCGGATTTAGATCTAGGCGAGGCGAATGACTATCTAACTTCTCGAACCTATCTTTGAAGGGACGAAGGTAATTTAGGTCCTAAAGCGAGGGATCAGATTACATTTGTTCCTAAATGAATAATTGGGTGGCGACTCTATTCTCCAGACATGCCCATGGCTCATTTGTGTTCCCTTAAGTCTAGAAAGAGGCTTTGACATAATGTCGTGGTTGCAAATGCTCTAGTAGGATGAAAGCCCCATTCACAGTGGCGACTCCACTGGGGATAAGAGAAGTTGAGTCCTTGCATCACTACACTTTGCACATAATGAGCACCAACTACCTAAACTACCCGTGTGGCATTGGCATGAGAAGTCTTTGGCTCCATTTGACCATTAGACAACTTATGTTGCTGTCAATACCTTTGAGCATGTACCATTAATCTGGTATAAAAGGAGACCAACCCAAGGGAGCATCTCCCACTCGAAGAAGCCTAGACTGTTGGACCCTTGAGACTTAAGCCAATATAGATGAATCTAGAAATTTCCAATATGATGAATATCTAAAACCCATGTGGAAATGAATGTTTATGGATTTAAATTTCATATGATTAGAATCACAAGGACTCAAACCTCATGGATCCATGAACGAATGCCACATGTCAATCACCTATAAGAACAAAATGAGGCATATACCATGAGTTAAGGTTATCATGACATTAGAGCCATGTTATGATAATCATGCAGAATCCAACATCAACTTGAATGCTAGAATTAGGAGAGAGAATCTCGCATTCCCATATCTCATGCTGATGACTTGGAAATGAGGCCAAAAATCATAAGAAAAGAGAGTCAACCTCACATGTGTGGGAGGAATAAGGTTGGAAGGTTGAAAGTATCTCTATGCCCTTGTATGAGCATGCATCATATTATGCATGCATGCATGGCATTAACACCTTTGTTTTGCAACCATAATAACTTAGGTTAGACAATGATGCCTGCATGCATGACATTAACACCTTTGTTTTGCAACCATAATAGCTTAGGTTTTAGACAAGGTGGTCATTTGAGAAGATAAGAGGAACCAATCGCTGAAATTGTTGCATCTAACAACAACAGTGAATAGATAACCCAATTGAGGGCTGATATGACTATACTCCAACAATAGATGGCCCAACTCATTGATGCTATACAAAATGGGCCTAATCGCATGAACCAGCCGTCGCTCGAATGTAATAGTTGTGATAAGAGTGAGACTAGCCAAAGTAGAGGTAGGGTGAAAGGCCCAACCAACCAAGACAAGCCCGAATCGATCAAGTAATTGGCCAAGGACATGGAAAAGGTCCAGTCTCTCTTGAGTAAGAAGGGGCTGAAAGGGGTTGAAGACCTAGATGACATCTTGCTTATTGGGGATAACAATTTTCCATCGAAGTTTGGCATGCCAGATTTGCCCAAATTCAATGGAGAGGGTAATCCAAAGACACATTTGAGATAGTATGCTACTTTCATTGCCACCACTCTTTTGATGAAGGAGTACATTTTAAGTATTATATGCTATCATTAGAAGATGATGCGATAGTATGGTTGTAACCCTCCCATAAGAGTTCAAGAAGATTGGGAGGAATTATCTAAGTAGTTCGTCGAACAATACGCCACAATACCGAACTAAAGGTAACCTTCAGGGATTTGGAGATGGCTCACCAAAAGCCCAATGAGATTTTTTCGGAGTACTTAGTCTGTTGGAGGGCCAAAGCTACCAAGATAACCACAAGGCCGTGGATATGTATGGTGATCAATAGGATCCATCCTTTCATTGGAGATAGGCTTGTGGGCTTGCAATCAAAACATTTGAAGACTTGTATAATTCGGGCATCAAAATAGAAGATTTGGAGGCCAAACCAAAGAGAAGCAATAACAGTTACCCTCAAAGAAATCAAAGGCAGTACCATCAAGCTGTTGGGTCTAGCACGAAGCATGTTGAGGTGAAAGAAATCACCCAACAAAGGAAGTTTAGTTGTTTGGGAAGACCATTGTCAAAGATCTTTACTAGATTAAGGGCCAAAGGGATCTTGTAGCCATTGCCATGAAGAGAGCTTCCAAATCCATTACCAAGGAATTAGAGGCATCACGACAAGTACAAGTTTCATCAAGTGTCCAGTCACAAGACTGATGATTATACTTGTCTAAACCATGAGATCCAAGACTTGATTGACAAGGGTCAAATTCTTGATCTGGAGCTGGAAGTCCAACACAAGAAGCAACCCACTATTTGACTATGATCAGGTACCTACTCCAATGACCAACATGATTGGGTTGGGCTTGACCAAGGAATAAGTCATGAACTCTTTCAATAAAAAGGGAGCATTGAGTAGAGCCAAAAGAAAAGAGAAGTCCAAGCTTGAGAAGCAAGAAGGGTCCACTAGAAAGGTGGCCACCAACAGGAAGCCTATGGAAGAGAAGCCCAAGGAGATCATTGAAAAGGTGAAAGGTGGATGGACTAACACTACTATGAAAGAGGTCAAGCAAACCTTGGAGCTCAAATTTGTGTGCCTTAGGGACCATGAGGAAGAGGAACAAGAAAAAAAAGATGAAGAAGAAGTTGGAGTTGAAGATGAAAAAGCATCTATTAACAAGAAACCTGTATCAATAAGTGTCTTTACCAAGAAGTGGATGGCTAAAAGAGGGGTTAGAAAAGGCCCACCACCTAGAAGACTTAAGGTGAAGAAGGGTAGTGAAACTAAGAAGGGTAAGTGAGTTAAGAGCCTTGTGAAGCGAGAGCGTTTACCTAGAAGGTGTAAGGAGGTGAGAGTTATGGGAATATGGGATGACATTCCTAAAGTAAAAACCATTCCCAACTTTTGGCTGACGTTAGTAGTGATGAAGAAGAAATAGAAGTGAGAAATGACGGAGAAACACATAAGGGAGAAATGCTCAAAGGGGACAGTGGGAATGTGTAAGGAGAAACAAGGAGTGGTAGATTTTACCATGAGAAAAAGAAGGAAAAACCAGTCGAGAAAGAAAAGACTGTTGAGAAGGGCAAAAAAGTTGCCAAGGAAGAGGTCAAGGAAGAAGAATACCAATTAATAAAGCAATTGAAAAAGACTTAGGCGAATGCCAATATTTAAGACTTGTTGATTTCATCTCAAAAGCATAAAGAAGCCATGGTGAAGGCTTTAGCAGAGATGAAGATATCAATGGCCGTCACTCCAAATGAGATGTTGGCTACCATGATTGGAAGAGAACCCAAGGTGGTAAAAGAGAGGGGTCTAATCACCTTCATCGATGATGACTTACCCTTCAAAAGGAGGAACCACGATAAGCCTTGGTTCATCACTTTAGAGATCGGTGGGAAGATGTCTCCTTGTGTTATACAGGATGATAAGTCCACGATTAATTTAGTGCCTATGAAGGTGTTGCACAAGTATGGGGTTAGTGAAGATGACCTTGAGCCTTGTGAGATGGTGATCAAGGCCCATGATGACTTGAAAAGGAGTGCCATTGGGATTTTCAAGGCGCTAGTGAAGACTGGGCCTATTGAAGTTGTGACTAAGTTCACTGTACTTGACATTCCTATCACTTTACTATTTTGTTAGGTTGAGCATAGTTCCATCCCCTTGGTGAAGTTCCTTCCACTTTGCATTAGAAGATCCACTTCAACTTGGATGGAGAGATAGTGACTATCCATGCTGCTTCAGCCATTGCACCTACTACTTTGAGTGTGAAGGTTGGATAGATATCTTATATGGATGGTTTCCATGTAGCCATGATAGACGAGATCAGTCTAATTGTTGTTGAAATAATGAAGAAACAGGGGCACTTGCTAGGAATTGGTCTTGGGAAGAATAGAAATGGATTGCCATCCCTTATAGATTTCAAGGGCCAAACTACTACAAGAGGGTTAGGCTATGTGTCCAATGAAGAAGAAGACTTAAAGCACAAGAAGGGAGAGTTCATCAAGTTTATTAAACCCAAGATACAAAGTATGCGGGAGCTAAGAAACCATAGGTTTACCATGGAATGTTGAAGCCCAGATTTGAAATTTTCAAGGATATCCTTCAAGATGGAATCTCCAAAGGGTATGACTTGACTAAAGAGATGGAAAATATGAAGATTAAGGAAGAGAAGCTTCGAGAGCCACCAATGGACTCATCTGTCGACCTTGCTGCTTTCATTAGAAGAGGCATCAAATTTGTCTATTATGGAGATGTATTTGTTTTTAACCTCTTTGAAGAAGCAAACGTTATTTATGTTTCAAAGTTTAATGCAATAAAGAGTAATTTTGCTTACTTGTTTGATGTTTATCCTAATGGCATTATGCATAATAATTTGCATTTCACTAGCATATTTGATATCCATGTCATTCAAACTCATGACATTAATTTGGTACAATTGAAAAACCCAAAAACATATACATTGCATTTGATACAACTCCTGAAGAGAGAGATTCAAAAAACTACTAAAGAAATATGAAGAAGTCTTTATTTGGTCCTATCATGACATGCCTAGAATCGATAGAAGTATCGACAAGCATACAATTTTGACGTATCCATATATGAAGTCGATCAAGTAGAAGTTTAGGAGGTTAAGATCAGAATGGGATCAGAAAATCAAGGAAGAAGTCTCTAAGCAGATTGAAGCCAAGTTTCTAGATGTGGTGAAATATCTAGAATGGTTAGCAAATATCGTGCCAGTGCCAAAGAAGGATGAAAGGGTCAGAAAATATGTTGATTATAAAGACTTGAACAAGGCCTTTCTGAACGATGATTGTCCTTTGCCTCACATTGATGTATTGGTAGATAGTGTTGTCGCCAGTGTGATATTCTCTTTTGTAGGTGGGTTTTCTAGTTACAACTAGATAATAATGGCCAATGAGGACAAGATGAAAACAACCTTCATTATAGAGTAGGGAACCTATTGTTACAAGGCGATGCCATTCAAGTTATAGAATACAAGGGTAATGTACAAACGAATGGCGATGACACTATTACATGATATGATCCATAAGAAGATAGAAGTATATGTAGATGATATGATGGTGAAATCTGAGACTCGAGATGGTTACTTTGAAGCATTAGACAGATTCCTATAAAGGGTGAAGAAGTACAAGCTATAGCTAAATCCAAAGAAATGTGTTTTTAGAGTCACCTTAGGGAAGTTGTTAGGATTCATAGTTGGTAAGAAGAGGATATAGGTAGATACTAACAAAGTTAAGGCGATTATTGAGATGCCATCACCCAAGACAGGAAAAGAAGTTAGAGTGTTTCTTGGGAAGATCCAATACATCAGTCGATTCATCACCAAATTGATGACAGTTTGTGCACTGATCTTCAAGCTCCTAAAAAAGGATTAGCCAGTGACGTGGGATGATTAGCTCCAAGAGGCATTTGAGAAGATTAAGAAGTATTTGCAAAATCTACCTATATTGAGATTGCCAAAGTCTGGCAAGAATTTGGTTCTCTACTTAGCTCTTAAGGACAAAGCAATTGGTGCTATGCTGGCATAAGAAGATGAGAACAATATGGAACATGCCATTTACTATCTTAGCAAGAAGTTGTTGCCATACGAGATGAAGTATAGTTACATGAAAAGATGTCCTTAGCCATGGCATGACTCTCAAAGAAGTTGAGGCACTACTTTCAGTCTTATAAGATTAAGGCTGTCTCGAAGGAGGATACGATGAAGAATCTTTATGAAGCACCATCCTTGGTAGGGAAGTTTGCAAGATGGCTGGTTCAATTGTCAGAATTCGACATTGAATACATCATCAAGAAGGTGGTAAAAGAAAGAGTAGTAATAGAGTTATTGGCCATAAATCTAATAGATGATATTGAACCATAGGAGTTGGATTTCGTAGATGAACATCTAGGGGTAATTTGGGTAGTGGGATAAAGGATGTTCTTTGATGAAGCTATCAATTAAAATGATGCTAGAATAGGAGTTATTTTGGTCTTACCAACTAAAGAAGTCATTCCTTTTGCTAAGAAGCTAGAGTTTGGAGTCATCAATAACATGGCTGAATATGAAGCCTGTGCCTTTGGCCTAGAAATCGTGATTGCGATGTGTATCGATGAAATAAAAGTTTTGGGAGATTAGATGTTTTGGGAGATTCGAAATCAGTCATCTATCAAGCCAATGAAGATTGGGATTTAAGGGAAGAAGGTTAAAACTGCATCTTGAGCACATTAGAAGGCTGATTAGGAGGTTTAAGTAGGATACCTTCATCCATCTTTCTAAAAATGAGAATCAGATGGCTAATGCTTTAGCTTCTTTGGCATAAGTTTGGGTGAGTACTCAAGAGCTGTTGGTGAGGCTAATAGTAATATCACATGGGGTCCTTGCTACATGGAACCCTATGTAATAAAAGTCTAAGTGGATGAGAAGCCATGGTTCTATGATTTGAAGAAATACTTAGAAGAGAGGATTTGCTAGATAAGGTCAATGAGAAGGACAAGGCTGTACTGTGAAGGTTGGCCCAAAAATTTACTTGTCATCAAGTAGTGATGTACATGACAATGCCAAAAGAGATGCAATTAAGGTATGTCGATGAGAAAGCTAGAAGGCTCATGGAGAAAATCCATAATGATGTAAGTGGGCCACACAAGAATGGGCTAATGCTTGCGAAAAAGATAATGAGGTAAGGCTTTTATTGGCTAACCATGGAGATAAATCGTGTCCAATTCGTGAAAAGGTGTCACCAATGCCAGATGAATTGAAATTTGATTAACCAACCACCATTGGTGCTACAAGGAATAACGACATTGTGGTCCTTTTCTATATGAGGCATTAATATTATAGGCAAAATAAGGCCATCAGCCTCTAATAGACATTGATATGTGGTGGTGGCGATTGACTACTTCACCAAGTGGATAGAAGCTGCATCCTATAGTAAATTGGGGCAAGACAGATGGCAAAGTTCATCGAAAAGAATATCATAATTGAAGTACCATATCATGTCGTGATTGACAATGGGGTTCATTTCTAAGCTGAGACTAAGGCCTTGTCTGGGAAGTATGGAATTGAATACCATAAGTCATATCCATATCTGCCACAAGCAAATGGAGCAGTAGAAGCAGCCAATAAGAACATCAAGAAGATGTTGGTCAAGACGGTGCAAACATATAAAGATTGGGCTAAGAAGCTATTGTTTATGTTATGGGGTTGTAAAACGACAGCTAGAAGCTTAGGAGGCATGATGCCTTTCTCATTGGTGTATGGTTCAGAAACGGTCTTACCAATTGAGATAGTAATAAAATCAGCGAGGGTTCTGATGGAAGTAGAAATTCTTGAAAAGGAGTGGATTCAAAATAAATGTGAACAGCTAGCCTTGATTGATGAGAAAAAAATGAAGGTCAGATATCACATGTAGTTGTACTAGAAGTGAGTTGCCTAAGCCTTTAATAAGAGAATAAGGGTGCGAAAATTCAAAGAAAGGGAATTAGTCCTTAAACAAGCAAGGTCAGTAGTGTTTGATCTGATAGGGAAGTTCAAACCCAACTGAAAAGTCCTATTCATTGTAACGAAGGTCATGTCCGGTAGAGCCATCATCTTATCAGACATGGAAGGGAATGAGTTCGCTAAGCCCATCAATATGGAAAGGTTGAATATACTATGTGTAAAAGTAAAAAAAAAAAAAGAAAAAGAAAAAGAAAGAGCAAAAAGAGAGCGTAAGAGGATAAATAATTAATTAGAAAATCAGAAATGGCTGATTAAAGATAGGAGTTGTCTCATTGTGCATATATTGCTTGAAAAACAAACGATGTACTTTTATTAATGAAATGAAATTGTTTGGAAACAAATATGCCTTTGAAATGTCTCATTATTTTGCATGATTACAAAACGAAATCATCTAACGTCTGAGCTAACAATGGAACTATCACTACCGTCTCTACCTCTTCGCTGGACTATTAATATGCTCGCCATATTGCTTATGGCACTGTATGGCTCAAATAGTAGGATCAGGGATAGAAGCTTGAAGGGTCACCCAACCTTTGTACTAGTCGTCTGTCTCAAAGTTAGGATTATGGAACTGATTCCTCTCGATAGTTTGATGTAGCCAAGAATCCCTCACATGCTCTAGATAACGAGCAAATAATCTACTAGGTCTAAATGCAGTTGGTGAATCCACGATCCTCTACTTAAGGCCATATTACCGATGTAGTCTAATAGGACATAGAAAGAACTATCGATGAAACCCGCCAAAGGCACACACGACTGTCACGTGCTCTAGCCTCCACCATGGATAGTGCCAACTGATCTAAGTATCAGAAATGACTCGAAGCAAGTCAACCCAAGAAGAACGTCTCTCAAGTCTCCTTCTCATATGAAGTCGAGGGCCATAAAGGGAAATATCCCCCTCAAGATATGCTAGAATAGATAGCCTCTCTTGTAACCAAATCTTAAAAAAAAGAAAAATAAAAATAAGAGAAAGCCTGCTAAGTAAAAAACCTAGAAAGTCGGCTTAGAAAAAAATTAAAGTAAGCCCGCTAAATTAAAAGCCCGAAAGGGCAGCTTAGTCAAAAGTTAAAGCAAAGAAAAAAGGAAGAATAAAAAGCCCGCTGAGTTGAAAACCCAAAAAGGGCATCTCAAGCAAAAGTTAGAGCAAGCTTGCTAAGTCAAAAACTGAAAGAGAAGCTTAGGTAAAAATTAGAGCATGAAAAAAAGAAAGAAAAAGAAAAAGAAAATGAACTTGCTAAGTTAAAAACCTGAAAGGGTGACTTCGGCAAAAATTAAGGTCAAAAGGAAAATATCTGAAACCGGGTCCCATCTGTGGAATGATGGTCATAGGATATGGGTCATCAATACTGTTTGGTAAAACAACCAGAAACTGTGCAAGAAGGCTAAATTGAAGATGGCAAAGGCAACCGAACGAGGTCCTATCCATCATCTCAAGCAAAGCACTACGACAGGGAGGACTATTTACGGCGGGCCAAATTTGCGGTGGTTATGCCGCAAAAATAACCGCAGTAAAAGCTTTTACGGCGGTTTTGGCCTACCGTAAAAACATTTTTACGATGGTTTAGTTGTTTAACACAAAAACAAGCGATGAAATAGGATCGGCAATCACCACACCTTTTTACGACTGTCTGCCGTACAAAGTAAATATTTACGACGAACAAAAAACCGTCGTAAAAAGTCACAAAACCGTCGTAAAAAGTTTTTATACAATTTTTTAGAAACTGTCGTGGGTTGATGGGGAACCGCCATAAATAGTTAAGAAAATTTTTTTGCGTCGACCAGAAAACCGCCATAAATAGTTAGCAAAAATTTTTCAAAGTTTCGCTGCTTGTGCTAGTTTATATTTATTTGCTGTTTACAAAATAATTAAACTGTCTCAGAAAAATGTTTTGATATAATTCTGTAATCATTCATTCAATGAATATAATAAAATCAAATCAAATACAAAAATGTCTCATATAACGGTTCAATCATAATCCAAGAAAACCAAATATAACGCAATCATCATCTACACTATTCAACATGTTATAATCAAATAGTTAAACATGTCGGTTAGATAGTTCAACAACCTTCACATAGTTTACTCATCTGATAAGTAAATTTACACAAAACTTGGTAAACAACCTGCAACTTGGTAAACAACTTCCAACTTGGTAAATAACCTGCAAGAATCAATTTGCACCAAGAGCATAATCATTAAGTAACATTATATATTGTGAAACAAATTGTTTAATTTAATTTATATACCTATTCGTTCTCTTGATTTGATTCACGATCTATGATATTGTTTGTTCCATGAATATCAAATTGAAAACGACTATGGTGTCCACTTGAAGCATCTGGCACCTGTTTGCAAAAAAAAAAAAAAAAAAAAGAAACATAAGTCGAAAATATAAGTCAACTGAAACTAGATTTTTAACTTTAACAATTAATTAAATTTGCAATCTTAGAACATACTAAAACCAAATTCAAATACAGAAACCTAAAGGCCATAATCAACTAATAAGAATAAGGAAGTAATTAGAAAACAATTGTTTTACTTACTCTTGATGGAAGCCTACAAGTTCAGTAAAGTCATGAGAGTCTTGAGTATGAGCTTGCTAAACGTTCCATTGAGATTCTATCACATCGACCTAGGAAAAATGAGGTCACAATGAGAACAAACTCAATTATTATTCATACCAGCGAATGTAAACATTCAAAGAACTCATGAAATATAAAAGACAACCAAACACAAAAACTAACTGTTAATGGAGAAAAAATGGCTTGCACCAATTGTCTTGGATGTTTAATTTTTTATGCCATTATAAAAGCCCTAGTGGAGCCCAAGGGGTCTAAAGATTCTTATTGACACTAGATATGGGTATGTAAAAGGAAACAAAAAACATGCTTTCGCCAAAGGACTTTTATGATAATGTAATCATTGTGCCAATCTGCTAAAGACGTATCATCAGTTGACAAGCGTGCTAACTTTTCAGAAATATCTGGTTGAGTTGAACTATGCTCTACATCTCTATCTTCTTGCCTGAAAATTTACAAACCCAGAAACCTTTTTTAGGAACTATTTTGATTTCTGAGTAAATGAATATATCACAAAAGGGAAAATAAGGAACTAAATTGCATTGAAACTGATAGAAACTGTTAAAAGATATAAGGAAGTGAATAACTCTAGTTTATAAATACGTACATCAATTGCATTGTAGTCTCTAAAAAAATACATATACATTTCCATGCTGATTTATTCCTTTCCAACGAAAGCATATTTTCATAGTTCATCCAGGTACAACAGCAACAGTTGCTTAATAAATCGTTGCAAGTCTATAAAAAACTGCTTCTCCAACTTTCTCATAGCCTTAGTCCTTCAATGCTGAATAAACCTATCAGTAGCTATGCACCCGATCTCACAATTGTGAACAGGTTTTAAGCACAAGATATGTCAAAAGAAGCAATCGGCATAAACTTGTGGAGCACTCTCAAATATGCATTTACTGGAATATAACTTGTAGATGTATCTTGTAGTCAAGAGATAAAACATTGATCATGTCCAATGTAGTTACACAATGACACTCAAACAAAAACTAAATTAATATTAAATTAAATTTTGGCTAGTATAAAAGAATGTTTTTAGTCATTACCTTCTAATAAAAAATTCTCCATGCTGGTCCTAAAGAATCCCATAAACCATCCATGAAGCTAGCTGGTTATACAAGACCTGATGCCCATGCCAAAGAAGCCTACACTTTGGACACAAAGTATCAATGAAGTGAAACAATCAGCCATAAATTCATCTGGCAAATTGATAAAAGAAACACGAGGGATGAATTAATGGGGTCATGCCTGTGTGTACGGTAATAGATTGGACTGTTGAAGTTGACACACAAATAATTTTATTTTGTGTATAAATAGAAGCCCATTGTAACATATATTTTTGGTTCATGGGTGGAGACGCAATGGCTGCAGAGTTCAAGCACTTGGCGATTGTTAAGTTCAAGGAAGATGTGGTTATGGAGGAGCTTATAAAGGGGATGGAGAAGCTTGTTTCGGACATTGATGCTGTCAAATCCTTTATCTTCAATCTTCACACCACTTTGTGAAAAGACTTGGTGGGATTATAGGCCTGCATGAGAAAGGATCCAAACTTTGTCTACAGTTTGATCCAGGGCAATTTATGTCTGCTACTTTATCTTCAATCTTCACTTCAATATAGTTTGCTATGCAATCTTGACAAAAAGGGTGATCACAACATTTCTTGATAGTGAATTTCTTGTTCGGTGAGATAGGTTCGATGCAGATCTCACAAGTGAAGCCTTGTTTTTGCATCGATTGGCTATTCTCTTGGCATTCCCTTTGTTTTTGCTTTCCCATGGGAATCCTATGAGATTTTGAAATCAAAAAATTAATAACAAAAAGAAAGAAACTCAACAATATATATAGTTAGCTGATGATGCTAACAACCAGTTGGTATCCTCATATTATTTGATTATAATTTGCATAGATATATTAAGATCTACTTCAACAAAATAGCAAAGCAGTTAAATGCACGTAGACATCATAATCCTTTTTAGTTTTACTGATATAAAGCTACAAACATAAAGGCCTAAATCATGAATTGAATTTAATAAGATAAATAAGTTTTATAAATTACAATGCCAACAAAATCAATCAAATGATCACAGAATCACATTAAATCTAAATCCAGAATTGAGCAGCCCTATTGCAACAGCATTACTTGCACATATTAACACAAATGCTGAATAATATGGAAATATGCACACACTCTATACCACAAAGGAAATAATAACAAAGAGAGAGAGAGAGAGAGAAACATGTTAATTTCTATCATATTAATTTACAAAACCTGTAAGAAACAGTAAAAACAAGTGGGATGCTTTCAAAATAAACAAAAATGAATAAGTAAGCAACAGGAGAGAAGCCAAAGAGAATTGATGAACATATAGCTAACTTGATGAAAGCAGCATGTATGAATATATAGACGTATAGCTCTTCTCAGCTGTTCACCTGTAGTTATTCTCAAGAATGTTATCTTAAAAATTTTGTTATCTTTCCAGGAAATCATGTATATTTTAATTCTTACACAAAGTCCTGCAATATCACTAGTTTTGCAGGGTAGGGCACTGTAGATCTTACAGTAACATTAGACCACCATCTTTCAAGAGCAACAATGCACATTAATTTTGGAACGTGAATGTGCATGGTATACATATATATTTTTTTAATGTTTTGGCAGCCTTTGCATTCTGCAGAATATGATAACTGCTGTAACAAATAGAATTCAAAGTTGTTATGAATGCTTTTCCGTATCTTATTCAGCAAACTCAACTATTCAAGTGCAGAATATAGCAGTACTGGATTTTGAATCCTGATACACATACACCTATTTTAGCTATAGTTGTCTAGTTTTCCTTGGCATCATTGCATTCTAAGTAAATTCAACAGTTAGCAATGTAGTACAAGCTCAACTCCAATCTCCAAACACAAATTCAGAATCATAACATATGAATCTCCAAACACAAATTCAGAATCATATCATGTATACATCCTCATATACGTGAATAAGGGGTTCAACTTGCAAGTCTTGCAACCGCTGGCTTCTCATAATTATCATATAACAGCAAACCCACTACACTTGCCTCGCATTCAATTTAAAACTATAGTTTCATCGGATCAGTTTAAAACTATAGCTTTATCAGATCGCATGTCCAGATGATTTCACTTGAGCTGGTTATTTACTTCAAATATCCAAGCAATGCTACTTATAATATTACTAGCTCCTCACCAAAAAATAAAAACAGCAAAGGCTTTTTCCCATTAGAACAAATTAAAAAAGCAACTTCTGAAAATAGAGACAATGAGCTAATTACCAGAGAAAATATCACAGCAAAGTTTGTTTCGAACTTAAATGCTTCACGATGGATTTCCTTGTAACTAAAACTAAACAGAGACACTGCAGTATGCAAAACCCAAACTGAGCTCATTGACAATCAAATAATGCTAAAAAAATATGCTACAACTACAAACTTTTGAAACCTAACCGAAGGCCTGAATTAACAACCGATGCAAATTAACAATAATAAATGGAAGGCCCTAACAAGAGGAATGCACAACAATCTCAGCTAAGAAGAGAGCAAATACGCAGCAACATCAACAAGAGAGAATAATCAAAGAGTAAATTTTGACATCAAAAAACAAAATAAAAGTAGTTTCATCATGTATCTGCAGGTAAAATCACATGTCATTAATTATGTTATCTTTTCATAACAATATATTACTACCATACTAATAGTCAGAAAAATGAGACTCACTTGCATTAAGAGCTCCCTAGTTGGAGATAGTATGAGGGCAAGAGGGTAAACAGTACATGCCCCACGAAGCGGCCTATATGGACATTGGCCCTTCATAATTCCACTAATAATAGGGAAGTAGAAAGCAGCAGTCTTTCCAGAACCAGTCTGAGCACATGCCATCACGTCTTAACCACCAATGGAGATTAGAATGGCATGACGCTGAATAGGTGTGGGCTTCACATACTTGCACCTCCGGATGTTCAGATTGAGTACCTCGCCCAAATCAACCTCTGCAAAGGTATTTACTGGGGAGGTACATTATCTCCACTTGTTTCAACTGGAATATCCTCGTATGCATCAAAATTGATGCCGGTATTCTCTTGTTCATCAAATGACTGCTCTGTATTGTCATCATCTCCGAAAGGATTAACTTCCCATGTCCATCTACTCCCACCACTCCCACCACCCATCCACCAGTGCGTCCACCACCATAGCCAGATCGATTATAGTCATTTTTAGGACCACCCCATCGGGACCTACCACCATACCTAGGTCAATCATTAGTTGACACAGGCCCATTGTAAGCAGGAACAGGAGGATCGATTGCAGATCCACGAATTTGGAGGTGGGGAGGAACATAAGTTGATTGGGCAAGAGCTGAAGTGGTACCAATAGCACCGTTGCTAGTAGAAGAACTAGTAGTTACATTATCGACTGTAAAGTTGGTAGCCTAATCAGCCCATAAAGTTCTCGTACTCATCACAATCCACCGTTTTTCCTTTTTCTTTCCACAGTTACCAACAAAGCCTACCGCAAGAGTCTTATTTGAAATTATAGAAGGTTAGAGAGAGATGAGAGGGAGATGAGAGGGAGATGAAATAATTTGATGCAAAATTCCCGCTGTTAGGGTAAAATTAGTATGAATGCCAGTTCGTAGAAATCAAAAAGTTGAAGAAGTCGGCAAGATCAGATATTGATAGTGTCTCAATGTAGGCGAAACGATGCTCTCACAACTGGATGAATGAACACCGAGTATGGCAGAGAATTCCTCATACAAGGGGCAAAGCTCTTGCCCATTGAAGCGGAAGATATGATCATGAGAATCCTAAAAGTTCGTTCACTCCTTAAGAAAAGGAATGTCGAGTTTCACATGTTGAAGGAACTTTAAATTGTAAAAACCGTTGGATTCGAGCTGCTTCCAGTCATCATCCTTAAAAGCTTCAAGAGAGGCTACAGAGGCAAGAGAGAGGCCTCAGACATGTTGAAAGGTGCAAAGAGGAAAGCGTAAAAGAAAAGTTGAGAAGCGACGGAGGAAATGTTGAAAAGGTGTGAAAAGAAGTGAAGAGGAGTGGTGCTTAAATAGTGCAAGAAGAAGATAGAAAAAGGCCAAAGAAGGAAGGATCATCACCAAGCAATAGAAGCACTTTCAACCGGCTATCCCACCGTCAGGCAACGGTGGTGGGACAACTGGCTAGCATTCCAATAGCCAACCAATGATGGTTAGGGCAAAAAGGCACTCTGGTCTTCCCTTTGCGCATTTTCAGTTTCTAATTCGTGTATCAACGAGCAATTTTGAGCTTGCGACTTTTAGATTTTTTAATTTTGTTCAGAATTGAATAAATTAATGTGCAGAAACAAATTTGATTAAATTTGGATATAAATTTATCAAAATACGCATAGTTTAAGAAGCAGTTTGCAAAACTGAAGATAGAAGAATTTTCATTGAGTCTATGAAGTTTGTTCATACAACTGATTACTTTGATTGTAAATCTTGAAAGATGAAATATAGAAGTTCGTACATGGAAGCTAAATGAATAATGGAAAAAAAAAATCAACATGAAGGAGAAAGTCGATGGTAATAGTCCTCACTCATCACTATCATCATCATCATCATCGACAAAGGAAGTAGTAACCTGAGCTTGAAGACGCTCGATCTCTCGCTTTAAACGAGCACTCTCTTGATGACTCATCTAATCTAAGCAAAAAGCACGTAGCTAGAAAAGCTATTAAGATAGAAATCATGTATACATGAAGCATAAAATATTGCTTTACTTGATATTGGTGAGACATCTACAAGACATAACCATGAGAAACGGCTTGCATCCGAAAGGCACGCTCCATGGAAGATCATAGAACTTGCATTACATTGCATCTTTTATGACTAGCAGAAATTTGGAAAGGAACAGAAAACACAAGAAATAGAAGACTTACTATAGTGGTATCATAAGGAATGAAAGCAATAGGCATGGTCGGATCCTCAATGACCACATGGCTCTTGATCTGCCTGTTGGCATCCTAAATGTAAACTACATTACGAGGGTAAGCCTAGAGGTCGCTAATTACATGATGAGCTGGAATGAATGGAGCAACTGTTGGGGCTGAAGGTGGATATGGCTGCTCAATAGTAGCAATAAAAGAGGCAGAGATTCTAGTACTAGAGGAAGAGCTACCAGAACAACTAGGAGAGCCATAAGTAGCACTAGCAGGAGGATGGAGAATCTCATCAGCAAATCTATCTGGGATAGTATGCAACAATGTGGCTCAAGCCCACTCACCATAAGAAACCATCGTCACTGGGAACTTGATCTTGCTCAAGTGAATCCTAGTAATTTATATGAACACCTCTGGCTCCATAACCAAGTCAATAGAATCCATCATCAGAATTGGTGGAGAAGAGGGAATCCAGCGACGGTCTGGACCTCTAAACCAGTCCCAAACACTGTCACCTAAATACCACATCATGCTATCAATGCATGGAAGAAGGATACGGTAGTTGATGAATAGAGCGATGACCGTCATAGCAGTTGACCAGTTCTCAACGGGCCCTTACCATTCAAAATGAATTTACAAAGAATAGAAAAATGGTAAGACTATGATGAAAATAAATAAGAATGAAATAATGGTTGCAATGTCTATTACCTTGTCTTAAGTTATTGTGTGGAGGTAATGACGGAAGAAATCCAGCTTGTGAGATCCCTCGAGCTTCGTACGATGCGCAGCCTGGCTCTTTATCAGTGGGAAAGAAAAAACTTGATAAGCAGGAAGTAGGGATGGTAGCACTCCTAACTTGTAGGCTTACATCTGTTACAAATAAGACAAAATAAAAAATGGAATTCATATAGACAAACCGTGAAGGTGTAAAAATGAAAGAAATTACCTCAAGTAATAGAGCAAAGTTGGTAATTGTGGTAACATCTCAACAAGCACGGTCTAAAGCAAAGTACAACTGGTTGAGAGTAGAATAGCCCCAGTCAAAGGCCCTCACTCAATCAAGATCCTGAAGAGCAAGAAGTAAAGTCAAAAAGGTAGTGTTTGATGCATTGAGAAAAAGCATTGTACCAAATAGATACACGATAAAGCGACGTGTATACTGATCTACCTTAACTGAAGTTAGATCCGATCTTCTTTTCCAATATTCGTACAATGCATTGTACCATGGTGATGTTTTTTTCTTTAATCTTCATGTCACATCCAAGAAGCTAACAAGCCAAATCTCTCTTATCTCTTGAATCCGTAATGCAAGCATCAATGGGTATAACGTCTTTACCATATGGGAGGCTTGTCAGAGCGGTAATGTCGAATGGCATAACAGTCATCTCACCAATCAGAAGATAGAAAGTGTGAGTTGGGTCCATCCACCTCTCATTAGAGCAACCAACGCTCAATGATTAGTGTGCCGAGATCATGTGGAAGAGATGTAATAAACTCATAAAAGTCGATAGCAGCAATCATGTTCCTAACAGCCTTATTCTCTAAAAATGAACTATGTTCTCATAGAAGTCCTAAGGTAAGAAATTGAAGTCTTTACATGAATACATACCAAGAAAATTCCTAGAAAATGGAAAAGTACAAAATGAAGAGGAATGCATACCTGGTTGATCGTGTAGGAATCTAAGTCATAGACAACTGACACCTCTTAGTCTCTTAGAAGACCTCTCAACTTCGATCTCCAAAATAGATCATTCTCATTCAATTCAAGATGGATTAGATGACCTGCCATTAGAAAGAGGAAGTCGATACGATTGTGTAAGAGAAAACCATAAGCCAATCGGATGAAAAACAAAGAAATAGTGCACGAATAAAGCAGAGGAAGGCGAAGGGTCCATATATGGACCTTCCACCACAAGACAACTGTTAGTTAACCATCGACCAATAGTCAAATCGTCGGCCAGTGCTCCTCCCACAGTTGATCGACTATCCCTTTAATGAAGGGCAAAAGGATAAAAGCCAAAGAGAAAAAGAAAGAAAAGAAAAAAGAAGAAAGAGCTAGAAAGAAAAAAAGGGAGAGGAAAAAGAAAAGAGAAAAAAAAAGCGAAGAGAAAAAAGAAAAGACAGGAAAAGAAAGGAAGAAAAAGAAAGAAAGATAGAGAAAGAAAAAAGAAGAACGAAAAGAAAAGAAAGAAAAGAAGGAAGAGAAAAGAGAGGAAAAGAAAAAGAAAAAAGAAGAAAAACTCTACATCGACCTTAAGACACTTAAAGAATTTTCAAATGTATCGGTGACAAGCAGTCGGCCATGGCAATAGCTTAGCAACTTACAAGGAAAGTTAAGTAACATCAATCGATGGAATCTTCAATCGAAATCACATGGAAGAATTCCTCTAGGGGCTAGAAAACTGTTTGTTGAAAAACACATCAGACAAGGTAAAAATTTGAATTGATTTTAAATCATCAAGACATGTTTGATATTTTACAAGAATTTACAAGAACGATGGAAAGATCCCGAGTGAGTTGGAGAATGAAAAACATGATATGAACTCACCCAGTGAAGGGTCCTACGAATGCAAAATATGAAGAGATCAAGAACAAAGAATGATGAAAGCATAGTGAATCAAGAATCTTTTCCCAGTGGACTAGAAGAAATCAAGAGTAAAAGCAAGAACACCCAAAAGAAGAGCATGAAACCCAACGAATACAAAGTCTAAAGAGATCAATGAAGAATGAAGAATACTTAGCTCAAGACATGAAAAATGAAAATATTTAAGGACTACGAAGTGGTGCATGATAGATGTTTTCTCGATGGGCATGCATTATAAGAAACCCTAGGAAGTAGGTGCAGTTAAAAGTGTTTTAAGGCTTTAGAATAGGCACAAGCCTAAGAAGAGGTACACTAAAAAGTGTTGAAAACCCTAAGAAGTAGATGCACTTAAGAGTGTTTTAAGTCCTTAGAATAGGCACAAACCCTAAGAAGAGGTGCTCTAAGAAGAGGCGTACTGAAGAGTGTTTAAAAACCTTAAGAAGTAGCTGTACTTAAGAGTGTTTGAAGATCTTATAATAGGCACATTGAAGAGTGCTAACAAACCCTAAGAAGTAGGTACACTTAAGAGTGTTTGAAGCCCTTATAATAGGCGTACTGAAGAGTGCTAACAAATCTTAGGAAGTAAGTGCATTGAAGAGTGTTCATCTTAGCATCATAAAGATGCATTTCATGCATTAGAATAATGCATCTATTCGTACTCAAATACATCATAAGGATGCATTTGTCCACACTAGAAGAGTACATTTTATGTATTAGAAGAATGCATCTATCCACATTAGAAGAGTGCACATCATACATCATAAGAATGCATTCCATGTATTAGAAGGATGCACTTGTTCATACTAGAAGAGTACACATTGTGCATCATAAGGATGCACCTGTTTGCACTAGAAGAGTGTACATCATGTATTAGAAGGATGCATTTGTCCGCACTAGAAGAGTGCATTTTATGCATTAGAAGAATTCTAATTAGCCCTTAAGTAGGCACATTAGCCCTTGAATAGGTACATAAGCCCTTGAATGGACATACTTCCTTTACAAGAATTGAAGAGGAAAGTAGATGATGAGAAGTCTGATAGAATATAGATGAAGGCGAGGATGCCAAGATAAGAGGAGGAAAGATGAAGCAAGAGTACTTTGATGATTTTTGTGTTTGTGTCCCCAAAGTGGGGGGGCAAGCTATAGACAATGAATTTTTGGGGCTCAATGATGAATAAAGAGCAAAGGAAGTGACCAAAATGTCCCTGGAAGTAAAAAGAAGAGAGTTGAGCAAAACCGATTGAAAGCTTTAAAAATTGACACATGATTTTGAAAAATAACAAAAATTATTCTAAGAGAAATCTAATGATGACTCATATACCAATATGAAGATATGGATGTCTAGTTTTCATAAAATTTTACGGATCATGAATCAAAGTTGAACTTGAAGAGCTATGTGCGATCAAACAACTAAAGGTCAAAAGGGACTGTATTGAAAAAAATGCAAAAACCAAAGGGTTCGGTGGGCCATAATCGGCCAATGGTTGTAGGACAGCCAGTCGACTGTCCTACCTCTAGCCAGCAATCTAGCCACAGTCTGCTAGTTATCCCACTACTGGTCGACGATCCTCCCACAGTCGGTTGACACTCCTTCATGCAATTTTGCAAAATTATGATTCAGACCTTCCTTTTTTGTTTTCTCCTTCCTTTTTCAACTTTAACCCTCCATTATATAAACACCCCCTCTCCTTACTTTCATTCATACACTGAAATGTTCTCTTCTCTCTCTTGAAGACAGACTTGCTCTAAACCCAGATAAGGTATGTCTTTTCTAGAATTCAAGAGGTCTTTTCTAGTTTAAAGTTTTTTTTAGGCGTTCTATTGTTCTAAACCCAGATAGGTTATGTCTTGAAAGCAATTCTCTTTCTTACCTCTTTTTTTCTTTTTTATTTTTATTGCTTTAGAATAAGCATGTTTAGGTTTATTTATGCTTAGAATGAGCATGTTTAGTTTTATTTTGATGCTTAGAAGTATGTTCAGGGGTTTTATGAATTGTCTAACCTTTTATTTATCTTGCAAGGTGGAAATGCTTGTCATGGTAAGTCATTAATCTCTTATTTATTTAGAATCATGCTAGGCGTTTATTTTCTTTATAAATACTTAGAAATATGCTTAAGAGCACATAATTAGAATCATGTTAGGAATTAAACTTACGATGAATTGCTTTGAAGGATGTTAGGAAATAGCATAGAATAGGCAAGAATTGCCACGATTTGCTTTGATTGCTTGAGTTAGGCTAGAATAGCCATGTTTTGCCATCTTTTGATTGAATTAGGCTAGAGTATATGCCATGATTTCTATGATAACCATAATTAGGCTAGAAATGCCATGTATAAGCTAGAATTCCCATACATGCCATACATGCTAGAATTGCCACACATGCCATACACTTGGCTAGAATTGCTAGAATATGCCATGATTTCTATGATAACCATAATTACGTGTTTATACTAACATGGATGCTTTATCTATGTTTATTTTATTTAAGAGTTAATGAAATAAAGACATACCACATGCCATATAGAGAAAAGGAAATGCCACATCATGCATGATAACATGTTCATGCATTCACCTATTGATTTATATACAGTTAATCAAAAAGTTTTGTTAATGATATATAGAAATCATAATTGCTTTACTAATTAGATTAATTAAAGTAATTAGAGATGATTTATATACTTATCAAAGAGTTTGATAAATAGAATATAAATCATAGGCTTAATTAATGAGATTAATTAAATAGTAAAATATAGATATAAAAGTTTCAAATAGTTTGAAAAGTTATGTCAAACATATTTTAAACCAAAATCACAAATCTTTTAAATGTTTGAGTGGGAGAAGGTTTAATTAATTTTAAACCTAAAGCCACCATTGTTGGTCTTGGATGGGCTATTCATGAGTCTCATCTTGGCCCTTGTTAGGGTCATGCTCTTTAGAGGAGGCCTTGTGGTAGTTGTCTTCCAAGATTGGATCTACATCGGGATAAAATTATTCCAAACAAACCATTAAGTGCTAATTCCTGAAGAAATTTCATCTTAATGCAAGTTTGGAATCAATTGAACAATGGTCACACATTAAACTTAAATTTTAAAATGATATTCCCTAAAAGAATGATTTCATTAATTAAGAGCTAAACATATGGTGGTTGTTATTATTGAAATAAGAGTTATTTTGGAAATAATAATAATAATTAGAAGGAGTTCTAATTCAATCAAATAGAGTTATCACATTTTCCTAAAGAAAAACTGTAATTATTTGATTAAAACACCATAGAATATATTGCAGATTATTTTGGGTAACTATATCTACATTTTTGCATCCTGACACATCCAAAAATAGGATTATCTACTAAATATAGGAGTGTCGAAGTAATAAACTCGGTGAGACCAGGTCGATCCATGAGGAAAGAGATTTAGCGGTACAAACTATAAGGTAAGCAAATATGACATGAATGATTCAAAGAAATGAGAAGATAATATCAAAAAATATAAGTAAAGATGGTAGATGGTACTATCGACCATTCAAATGTAAAACAAAAATAAAAGGTGGTAAAACCATCCATAGCAAATGAAAGAACAAGTTCATAAGCAATAAACGAGAATAATTAAAATACATAAGTAAGAAGAATTAATACAATAATGACGAAAGCTAAGGTTAGGGAATCCGCCCTTGATATATTAAATAAGGATAAATAAGCCAATTATAACTCAATTGAAATCCACATATTAAGGAGGTTCTAATAAGAAGGTATGTCATTTAAACCCATTTTTGTTATATGAATTATATTTATTTCTTTGCCAATATTTATACCACTTCTTGTAAATAGGTTCAAGCATCCAATGTGCCAATCACCATATGTCCATAACAAATCAAGGTTCTTAACTAGACTTGTGTCGGTAAGGAAGAACAATAAGACATCTAGAAAGGATCCAAGCATTTGATGTGCCAAGGATTGTCTACAATGGATCAAGACCTCCACTTTACGGGTGGTGTCAAGATTGATTAGGGAAATAAATAAAAATCATATAAAATAAATAACAAAAAATTATGATTATTAAGCACATATGAAAGGGTTAGAAACCTTATTCTCATATCAAGGGTTTCACCCTTTCACCTTAGCAAGACATTATGCAAGAAAGAAAATAAATTGCAAAAAGAAAATGATTTATTAATAACATTAAGAGAACAAAATACAAGAGAGAAAACACAATAATAAGAGATCCCATCCAAGGCCAAGGTGCCCTAATGGGTCACAAGGCACCTTTATTTATAGATATCTTCAGGGGGAAACTTGTCAAATTATAAAAGGACAATTGTAAAATATCTTGTTGACAAATTGGATCATCATGTGCACCAAATTTGACCACCGATTTCGGCACTGAATTATTTAGAATTTTGATCACATGTCTTCGTGAAAGTTGTATATATTTCTCTCAGCGTTCTATAACATCTTAATTCATATGATTTGGATATGTATATCAAGAGATATGGTTGAAATACGGAGGCATGGCCAGGTTAGGCCAATACTACAGATGAGTTCACTTCAAACCTATTTTTGGTCCACTAAGAGCCCAAATTTGATGATGTCTATGAAATACAATCCTGTAGATAATTTAATCAGCTTTCCAAAAAATTAAGATTTACACCATTCTGATAAATAAATAGAAAGTTATGTCCATTTTATCAAACCTATAACAAAAACTGAAATTAAGATAAAGCTAATTCAAAAGATGCAAAGACTACAAATATTGTAAGTTAAGGAATTTAATGACACTATTAATGCAATATGATGAATTAAGCTCTTATTAAACAAATATATTTAAGTGTTCATCACATCCTATACATCATGCAGTTATATTCGAAAGATTGTATAGTCATTGATACGGGTGTATGTTTATTTTTACGGAAAGTAAATCCAATTACTTCTACTTCCATGCTTAAATGATCATTTGCTCTAAAGGAAGATTATAAGGAATGAAAAACTATAACTAGATATTAAAAACCATATGATAGTGGAAGCTATAAAAACCTTGATGGCGATAGCTATGTAAACTACATGATAGTGAAAGCTATATTACCATGTGATGGTCAAAGCTATTTAGAGCGAAAAGATAGTCTTGACACTCTACAACAAGCTCAATGTCATAAGTGGGTCCTCGAAGCAAGTATACCTTCACTTTCTTATGAGTATTTGACTCTAAAGAATGAATAATACTACGGAAAATAAGAGAAAGCAAATGCAATTTTCAAGTTATATATTTACTTCTCTGAACCAAGTGTTGGAATTGAAGTTTATATCTATGGCTAATGTAAAAAGTATCATTTTCACTTGCAAGGGATGTTAATGATCCAAAATTGAGATGAAAATAAATTCTTTCTCATGTTCTTTATTTTGAATAAAGATGGATTTTGATAACGAATTTGAGTTTCTCTCAAAAGCCCAATCAAAGAAAGTTGCTAAGGATGCTAAAAAATCCAATGTTTTTCTAGTTTAAAGCCTTAAGAGTAAGGTTTATAAGAAAGGATATTGAAAGGTTTTAAAATCTGTAGCACCAATGACAAAGAATGAAGAGCAACCAATTGGAAAACATTTCCGTTATGGGGTTAAAAGGTAGTTGAAAAGAAATTGCATAACATTTAAAGCTTGTTCAAACAATATCTTTTCTAGAAACATTCTTTGAAGTATATACCATTAATTATTGAAATATATATCTTGACCATACAAAAATTTTTTGTAAAGGTTGAATAGGACATGACTTCTAAAATGAAAGTGAGTTTGGCTTAAGGCTTATAAATGAAGTGTTAGTGTTTACTCATGCAGTTGAAGAATTGCATATTTTTTTGATATTTTTAGTTTTGGATAATTGTTATTTTTCCATATGTTATATACTAAATTTTGAATTTTGGTACTTATAAAATTCTGGTTATTCAGCCTCTTTTAATAAGTTTGTTGTTATTAGAAAAGAATAAAGAATTTTATTTTTTCTAAAATTGTGCATAACAATCAAAACTAAAAAATGAATCAATTAATGACGTCAAGTTGAACAAAGAAAGAGTAAGATTGGCTACTTATCTTTGGCATTTCTTATTGGGCCAATTTTAATTAAAAAGATTCAAAGAATGTTTAAGGATGAGCATTAAGTTCGTTAGATGTTGTACCTACACCAACTTATGAATTAAGCCTAGTAAGAAAGCCATTTTAGGGCTAAAGGAAATAGAGCTAAAGACTGTATTGATATTGTACATAAAATATTTATGCACCAATTAGTGTTAATACAAGAGGCACATATGAGTATTTTATAAGATGATTACTTAACATGTGGGAATATTTACCTAATGCATCAATCTATGACTTTTGAAGAGTTCAAAAGGTAAAGGATTAAGGTTGAAAGCATTTTGGTAAATATGTCAAATAAATATGATTAGATCATATTAATCAATACCTCTTATGACAATGAACACTATTATAACTCACAAGACCTAGAGTAGTAAAGAGAAGGAATAGAACTCTTTTAACATGTTTTGATCCATGAAAGTTATTTAGAATTATCCACTTGTTTTTAGAAAGCCCTAAAAAGTATAAGAGGATATGTGAACGTGGCTTTTGCCAGAGCGATTGTGACCATGGGGCTGTGTTAAATCCTATAAGGACTTAAAGGAACGCAGAACAAGCCACAAAGGCAAGATTGGAGAATGAAATGGAGTCGCCACTGTAAGCATTGGAATTTTGCTTATAGGTTTAGAGGCCTAATGATGATAAACAGAGACAACAATCAAAAGTCCTTTTTAGACTAGCAACGACACTGAGAATCAAACACCAAGGAATCAAGTAGAAAAGCCAAGGAGGCTTAGGATCAATGTGGTACCAGTGGGAGAGGTTGAGACTCTTGGAATCATATTCAATCGACAAACACGTAGATTGACCTTTGCAGTAAGATCGTCGTGGGGTTGGAAGGGGACAAGACCCCTTTTGGGTGCTCGAGGGTAGCACCCCCAACCTAAACAGTGTGTGTCGATACGCAAACCTGAGATTAGGGTTGGCACCTGTTATCTAAGGCTGGCACCTCAGCATTACAGGCGCATGCCTCTAGGTAGAAGTGACGACTGTTACTTCTTGAATCCCTAGTTATGACTCTAGCATTTGGAAACCTTAGTAACGCCTCTAACTTAGAGGGGCACGCCTCTAACCTTATAGGCGTATGCCGCAAAGGTACAGTCCCACATTAGGAAAAGAGCTTATTTTCCTAGGTACCAATACCTATATAAGGGCACTGAGCTCCCAATTCATAGCAAGTGAGTTTTGGGCTAAAAGTACCCAAAAAAATAATATTTTGAGGGATTCTGAGTATTTTTGAGAGACCCTCTCTAGATTAATATTTCTCAGTGTTCTCGTTAGCTAGTCAAAAGGTTTGGCTTCCTATTAAATTTAGAATTTGGTAAGTTTTCTAAGGGCCTCCTCTTTAGTTTAAATATTTAGATTAGTTTGTCATATTTAGGTATAATTAGAAATAATTATACCATGTTTAGTTTGATTTAGTATAGTTAATTAGTAGTTAATTGCAATGTTTAGTTTAGGATTAGTATAGTTAATTAGTAGTTAATTGCCATGTTTAGTTTAGTTAATTAGTAGATTATTTGCCATGATTAGTAGTTTAATTAAGCATGTTTAGTAGTTAATTAGTCAATAATTAGTTGTTAATTAGCCATCAATTAGTGTTTAATTAGTTGTTAATTATGCACGATTAGTAGATGATTAGTAGTTAATTATGTGATCAATTAGCAATTTGTTAAGCATGATTAGTGGTTATTTAGTGATTAATTGTGTGTATGTTTAGCATAATTGATTAGTGATTAATGATATTATAATTAGTCTAGAAGTCGTATATCTATTTATAGTCATGCCTGTTACTATTAATGCTCTTATTGAATGATGGAGAATCTAATTGAAATTCTTTCAGTTAATAATTGTCTAAATTACTTTATTGCAATTATTGTTATTAAAGAATGTTATAACCCTCAACCCCTTCCCCCAGTTTCATTGGAAATGTAATCTATTCTCCTTCTTCTTTCTATTGATGTATACAAACTGTTGACACCTCATATGTAATAAAAAGATAAAACGTAGTTGTTTGTATAATATAATGTAGGATCAAGATAGGAGAGCGTTAGTGGTTTATAACTTAGAACTCAATAAACTCTTAGTAGAGGCTGGATTAATGTCTGAGCGGGTGTAGCTTGTACCTAACTTCCCGAACTCATTTCTAAAGGGCTGATGGGTAGTTACATCTAGAGAAGCAAGGGATCAGCTGTCATCACTCAATTTTTCTCGTGGTTAATTACCTGGGTGGTGACTCAATTAGTTCTTTGGATCTTATCTCCGTGACTTGACCTGTTTGATCCTCCAAGCATTCAAAAGGAGCTTTGAAAAAGCAATGCTTAATATGCAAGCACTTGGAGCAGGATCGAAGCCCCACTTACAGTGGCAACTCCACTGGGGACCTAGAGAAGTTAATTATGATAGGGAATACTATGTTCTTTTGTTCCTTGTCATTAATGTAATCTTAACGCATCACTATACTTTCACACACTACACAACTACCTTTTATTTGACGATGGCTTTGGTATAGGGATTCCTCGTGTTTCAGTCGAGCCTTAGAGACCCATATAGTTAGTATAAGAAAGGGCTACCTCCCACTTAAGGGTACCTCTCGCTCCAAAGGACCTATGGCTATTGAACACAAAACTGAAGCCTATGCTAGATAAACTTAGTTATTATCCTTAAGATTATCCTGAACCTTTGGTTGTTTGTGTAAATCCTTTAAGACATTTGAAAATCACAATGCTTGTTTCAGAAGATGGCTCAGGGGACCCCTTTACTGATAGATCTTATTCCCCTAATGGCCCCTAAAATGTCTCTGGCACCCTTGGTGCTTGCTGAGACTTTTCATGGACTTGATCACGTACGAACTAGGCAGAGCGAAGTTTCTTGGGCGGTCTCCTATTACTCTGAGTAAGGATTTTTTTTTTTTATTTTTTCTTTCTTTTCACTTATGGCCATCTCCTTCTGCTTTTAGATGTGGCTTTAAGAGAAACTATCCTTCTTGGCACCACCAGAGATAGATCCTACTTGATATGGCTGCTTGATATGGTCCTTAGCATCATACCTATCGTAGACTTCATCGACTAGATTCCTTGAAGAAGCTTCTTCAAGTGATTCTTGATACAGACATTTGGTGGCCTTGTTCATGGTGGAGATTGCAACATGTAACCACCTACACTTACACCGATTGTATTGCATTGGTAGGTCTAACCCATAGCTCTTTCTATGCTCCCTCTTGGCTTTGTCGGCAATACGGGTTAAAGTAAAGAATAGTGACTTGCTACCCATCTTCAACCCTGGAAGACTCTTCAAGTGCTTCCATACTCATGTCTAAGAGATTTGGCCCTATGCCGCATCAAATGAAATTTGTTTCTTTCTTTTGATCCTACAACAGATGACAGCTATAAAAATTGGGTCATGCAATGGTCTTCATTTTAGCCACCTAAACCATCAGCAAAGAAACAACAAAGACATTGTTTTTATTACTTTTTGTTAGATGTTTCCTATTTGTTGCAATCATGAAAGTCATTGTCAGAACATATTTGTTTCCAAACATTGCATTTTATTTATTAATCAAATTAGAACTGATTAGAATGATATGTGTACATGAAACAAAACTGGACATTTTAGGTTTTCTAGTTAATTATTTTTCCCCTCACACATAATATTTTCTTAGCTTGTTAATCTTTATTGGTTCGACAAATTCATTACCCTCATATCTGATAGTATGATAGCACCTCCTGATAGTCTTTTCTTTACTATACAAGGCCTTTCTAGTTAGGATTGAATTTCCTTCTTGGATAAAAAACCATAGACCTGGCCTATTTGAGCACGAGGTCCCCTTATCTGATCTTCCTTTTCTTTACCTTTTGTTGAAAGCTCGAACCACCTTTTGTTGATACAACTGCATATGGCAAAGTGCCCTTACACTTTTCTCATCCATAAATGCCAACTTCACATCTATTTTTGACCCACTAATTTTCTGGGATTCTTGATCCATCAAAACTCTGGTAGAATACACCTCAACTTTATTTGGCAAAGTTAATTCAGCACTATAAACTAAAGAGAATGGTGTTTTGCCAATTGAGCTTCATGTTGTTGTTCAATATTATCATAATACAAAAGGCAACATATCAACCCAATCCTTATAAGTCTATAGTCTTAGTAACCACCTTCTTAATGTTTTTGTTAGCAGCCTCTTCTACTCCATCAACTTGGGGCCTACAAAGAGAGGACTTATGATGTTCAATATTGTCCTTTTGCAACAACACTATAGTTTTTGTCAAAAAATGCACCTTATTATCTATAACTCCACAATGTGGCACACCAAATCTACATATTATGTGTTTCTCAATAAACTTGGCCATTTGCTTTGCCCATAGTTTACTGAAAGATTCGGCCTTTGTCCATTTTCAAAAGTAGTCAATTGCCATTACAACATAGTGATGACCATTTGAAGCTAACGGTTTCACTTCTCCAATAATATCAATTCCCCAAGTAGCAAATAGTCAAGGTGATGACATATTCTACAATTCCCTGGGAGGTAGATGTATTAAGTCTCCATGTACCTAGCATTGATGACAAGACCTCACAAATTGATCTGTCTCCGTAGTTAACCAGAAACATGCTTACCTCATGATTTTTTTAGCTAACACTAACCTCTTTATGTGTGGTCCATAACATGCATATTTTCTGTAATCCTTTAACCTTCTGTTGATCCACACATTGTAATTGCTGCCCATCAACCATCATTTTATACATGAGCCCATTGTGACATGTGAATTATTGTGCAAGCCGTCGTAAAACCGTTCTGTCTCTCTCATTAGCCTTGCAAGCATGAAATTTTTGCTTATGGTTTAAGCCCAATGATGATGACTAAAGAATATCGGGTGAAGTAGACTGTTGGTTTGAAAACAAATAAAAAATACCCAAAATACCCCAAGCCTAGCCTAAAACACAGAGCCCAATCACATAAAAAAGAGAAAAGCCCCAAAGGCCCAAAACCCATAACAAAAGTCCCAAAAGAATTCGCGCTTGAAAGTTGAATCAGTTTGTGCATGAAAGGAAGGGTCGGCGTCTGAAGCAACATCACCACGCCTGAAAGGAAGGGGAAGAACCTAAAAATGGCCCATGCGCATGTGCGCTAACGTGTGCTTCCCTCTCCCAACTACTATATATTGAGGCCATTTCCCCATATTTAGGCATCAACTATTTGCCTCATTTCTCGTGCTAGCTCTAAAAAATTCTTTCTAGCCCCTCTTTTCAAATATTTTCCAACACCCCCTTACTTTGAGATTTCTACAACACCCCTCCTCTCAGCATTTTCATATCCACTTTCATTGAGATTCTTATGGAAACACCCCTGTTCTAGCACACTTCCAACCCTCACTATTTCCAAACTTTACACACATACCCTCGTTTTCAATTGGTTTCCAAACAATCACCCATAAACTCTTAGTAATCGCTATAGCCTAAGGGCAAATCACCAGCTCTTGTCTTACCTTTTTTTTCACTTTTATTTTTTTATTTTTTTGTGATATGCATTTAGAATGGAGATTAGGTGAATACGGGTGAGTAGTGGTAGATTAGCGATGGCCGATGGGAAACCACCACTTTAATATGCCTCCACTTTGGTATTCACAGTTCATTTTGTTACATTTTACCTTTTCTCACTTTTATTTTTTCTTATTTACATTATTGCATTTTTATATTTATTGTCATTTACTTCTCTACTTATTTACTTTATCACACTTTTCTTTTATTGTATTTTACTTTTTGCGCTCATTTCTGTTTATTGTTTTTAACTTTTTTTTGTAATTTTCTTTAATGCACTTTTAATTTATCGTCATTTGCTTTATTGCAATTTACTTTACTGAACTTTACTTTGTCGCTTTTTATTTTTACTAAACTCTTGATTTATCATCACAGTTCTATCGTTTGAAGGATATTATTTAAATCATGAGTGGCTATCCTAATCATTCTTATAGACACCATTCAATCTATGAATGGTTGTCCATCTTGGTTCGCTAAAATTCCAAAGATACCGTTTAATTCAAAAGCAGACGTCATGATCAAGCAAGCTGCATGGTGAGTCACGTCACCGGATCCATACACTAACCTATTCATGTGTGGTCCATAAATCCTAACATGCACATTTTCTGTAATCTTTTTAGCCTCCTGTTGATCCACACATTGTAGCTGCATCCCATCAACCATCCTTTTACACATGACCCCATTGTTACATGTGAATTATTGCGCAAGCCATCGTAGAACCCTTCTATCTGTCTCATCAGCCTTGTAAGCATGAAAATTCTGCTTATGGTTTAAGCCCAATGATGATGACTAAAGAATATCGAGTGAAGCATATTGTTGATTTGAAAACAGATAAAAAATACTCAACATACCCCAAGCCTAGCCCAAAACACAAAGCCCAATCACATAAAAGAGAGAAAAGCCCCAAAGGCCTAAAAGCCCATAACCAATGTCCTAAAAGAATTCATGCCTGAAAGTTGAACCGGTTTGTGCATGAAGGGAAGGGATGGTGCCTGAAGCAACATCACAACGCCTGAAGGGAAGGGGAAGCACCTAAAAATGGCCCATGTGCATGTGCCCTAACGCATGCTTCCCTCCCCCAATTACTATAAATTCAAGCCATTTCTCGATATTTGCGCATCAACTATTTGCCTCATTTCTCGTGTCAACTTTAAAAAATTCTTTCTAGCCCTTCTTTTCAAATATTTTCCAACACCCCCTTCCTTTGAGATTTCTACAGCACCCATCTTCTCAACACTTTCATATCCACTTTCATTGAGATTCTTATGGAAACACCCTTGATCTAGCACACTTCCAACCCTCACTATTTCCAAACTTTACACACATACTCTCATTTTCAATTGGTTTCCTAACAATCACCCATAAACACTTAGTAATCGGTATAGCCTAAGGGCAAATCACCACCTCTTGTCTTACCTTTTTTTTTTTTACTTTTATTTTTTTATTTTTTTGTGATATTCATTTAGAATGGAGATTAGGTGAATATGGGTGAGTAGTGGTAGATTAGCAATGGCCGATGGGAAACCACCACTTTAATATGCCTCCACTTTGGTATTCACAGTTCATTTTGTTACATTTTACCTTTTCTCACTTTTATTTTTTCTTATTTACTTTATTGCATTTTTATCTTTATTGTCGCTTACTTTTCTGCTTATTTGTTTTATCGCACTTTTCTTTTATTATATTTTACTTTTCGCGCTCATTTATCTTTATTGTTTTTTACTTATTTTTGTAATTTTCTTTAACGCACTTTTAATTTATCGTCATTTGCTTTATTGCAATTTACTTTACTGCACTTTACTTTGTTTCTTTTTATTTTTACTGCACTTTTGATTCACCATCACAGTTCTATCATTTGAAGGATATTATTTAAATCATGAGTGGCTATCCTGATCATTCTTATAGACACCATTCAATCTATGAATGGTTGTCCATCTTGGTTCGTTAAAATTCCAAAGATACTGTTTAATTCATAAGCAGGCGTCACAATCAAGCAAGCCGCATGGTGAGTCACGTCACCGGATCCATACACTAACCTATTCATGTGTGGTCCATAAATCCCTACATGCACATTTTTCGTAATCTTTTTAGCCTCCTGTTGATCCACACATTGTAACTGCATCCCATCAACCATCCTTTTATACATGACCCCATTGTGACACGTGAATTATTGTGCAAGCCGTCGTAGAACCCTTCTATCTCTCTCATCAGCCTTGTAAGCATGAAAATTCTGCTTATGTTTTAAGCCCAATGACGATGACTAAAGAATATCGAGTGAAGTATATTGTTGATTTGAAAACAGATAAAAAATACCAAAAATACCCCAAGCCTAGCCTAAAACACAAAGCCCAATCTCATAAAAAAGAGAAAAGCCCCAAGGGCCCAAAACCCGTAACAAAAGTCCCAAAAGAATTTGCGCCTGAAAGTTGAATTGGTTTGTGCATGAAGGGAAGGGGTGGCGTCTGAAGCAACATCACCACTCCTGAAAGGAAGGGAAGCACCTAAAAATGGCTCATGTGCATGTGCCCTAACGCGTGCTTCCCTGTCCTAACTACTATAAATTGAGGCCATTTCCCCATATTTGGGTATCAACTATTTGCCTCATTTCTCATGCCAGCTCTAAAAAATTCTTTCTAGCCCCTCTTTTCAAATATTTTCCAACACCCCCTTCTTTTGAGATTTCTACAACACCCCTCCTCTCAGCATTTTCATATCCACTTTCATTAAGATTCTTATGGAAACACCCCTATTCTAGCACACTTCCAACCCTCACTATTTCCAAACTTTACACACGTACCCTCGTTTTCAATTGGTTTCCAAACAATCACCCATAAACACTCAATATTCGGTATAGCCTAAGGGCAAATCACCACATTTCCTCTCTTGTCATAACTTTTTTATTTTTATTTTTTTTATGATTTGCATTTAGAATGGAGATTAGGTGAATACGGGGGAGTAGTGGTAGATCGGTGATGGCCGATGGGAGACCATCACTTTAATATGCCTTCGCTTTGGTATTTACCGTTCATTTTGTTACATTTTACCTTTTCTCACTTTTATTTTTGCTTATTTACTTTACTGCATTTTTTATCTTTATTGTCGTTTACTTTTTCGCTTATTTACTTTATCGCAGTTTTCTTTTATTGTATTTTATTGTTCGCGCTCATTTATTTTTATTGTTTTTTACTTTTTTCATAATTTATTTTACCACACTTTTAACTTATCATCATTTGCTTTATTTCAATTTACTTTACTGCACTTTACTTTGTCGCGTTTTATTTTTGCTACACTCTTGATTAATCATCACAGTTCTACTATTTGAAGGATATTGTTTAAATTATGAATGGCTATCCTGATCATTCTTATGGAAACCACTCAATCTATGAACATTGTCTATCTTGTTTCATTAAAATCTTAAAGATACCGTTGAATTCATAAGCAGACGTCACAATCAAGCAAGCTGCACGATGAGTCACACCACCGGATCCATGGGTGAAATGCCCTCACTAATTCATAATTACATTCTTCTGTTCACTTTATCTCTTTTTTTTTTATCAGAATGTTTGTTATATTATCAGTATGAATGTTTGTTATATTATTAGTATTTTTTAGATAACATGATAATGATTAGACCGGATAGACTCATAGTAGTGGTGAGGAACCTAATCTTGTGGAAATCAATAACGTGAGGACTATTGGACAATGGAGGATGGAGCCATAATGCATGGTGGTGGATTCACTTTCCTATGGCTAACCCATTGAGCTCGGCATAGGGAATAAAAGTGTTAATTTACTTTTTTATGCTCTATCTTTTTGCATTTTTATTCTTGCCATGCTTATTTATGATTGTAATCCTCTTGCTTGCATATTCTTGTACATTGTCTTGATGAATGCTTATGAACTGCCTTACCTCACATGTAATAATTTAGATAAAACTAGTTGTGTGTATTAAAACAAATCTAGGATCAAGATAGATAACGATTGACTGACTAAAACCTCAAACTTGGTATATCCTAATACGGGCTAGACTTTGTTTGGGTAGATCAAAGATTCATATCGAACTTCCCGAACCCGACTTTGAAGGGATGATGGATAGTTGGATCTCGAAGCAAGGGATTGGTTATCATCATCCAACCATTTCTTGCGGTTAGTTACCATGACTTAGATGACCTCCATGACTAACCTTCATGGCTTATTTTGTGGTACCCCTAAGTGCTGAAAGGACTTGGAGAAAAGTGTTGAAAGGACTTGGAGAATAGTGCCGTGGTCATAATCACTTGAAGTAGGATAGGAGCCTTGCTTACAATGGCGACTCCACTAGGACAAGAGGGAAGTTGATTTTGATTTAAAATGTCAAGTTTTATGGTTTTCTTTTCTTAATTTTTGTCTTTTGCATCATTACACTCTTGCATACACTATACACAATGTGCCTTTTATTAGTCGCATGGCATTGATATGGGGAGTCCTTGTGTTCCACTCAAGCCTTGGATGACTCATGAGTCTCCACCTCTAAACACGTATCACTTTAGCAGTATAAAAAGAGATCGGTCCAAAGGGACATCTCTCACTTAAGGGAGCCCAGACCATGGAACCCTATTGACTTAGCCGATATAGATTGCTTAGTTTGATTCCCTTTAGGATTACCAAAGCTTTTGCTTAACATGGATGTGAGCCTTTCAAAATAAAAAAGCACCATTCACAGACTGTCCGCATTCCATGTAGAGCAGTGTATAACCAAAAGACTGATTCATTGACCATGAATCGATGATAATTTGAGATCAGTAATCATGGATTCATTGTTGAGGTAAGTCCAACCAATCACTTGTTTATCGCACGAGCCTACATTGAGCGAAAACAATGAATGACCACAAACCCGACTCTTTGACAATGAACCCATGACGATTTAAGATCAGATGTCATGGATTCATTGCAAAAGCCAATTCAAGTAGTTGCACATTATTCACACGAGTTACGCACAGTCCACAAATTATGAAACTCTTCTTGATACCCACTTATCCACTCACAAAATCATGACCCAAGGCTGCAAAATCTTCATGTATAGTTTAGAGGGGTACTCGAACACCACAAAGCCTGGACCAAAGATGTGAGTGATTGAGTTATTATCAATAAGGGTTTCATAGCTTTATGGTTAAAAAGATCATATCAATAGATCTAGGAGAGAGCTTTGTATCAAATCCCATGTCCCGTGTTGACATTGCTGTTAGGCCAAAAATCCTAAGGTAAGAAACTATACTGTGTGCGGGAGAAATAAGGTTGGGAGCCTATTATGTTATATCTGTTTTTATGCCTTTATTGATGCATGCATTTCATTCATGCATACATACACTGTGCTAACCATTTTGCATTGTAGCCATCATAGCTTGGACTAGAAGAGGAATGAGACTTGAACAAATAGAAGTCTTAGTAGACATGGCATATCAGGAGGAAAAGATTTTACAAAATGGATGAAAACATGGAAAATATGAATAGACGAATGGCCCAAGTAATAGAGTTGCTCATTTAGACGCTGACTCTCACTTCCCCTTCAACTTTGTATGGATCATCACACCCACAAACTCCAAAAACCCTGGTATTGCCAAAAGAAACCTAAGAAGTAAAAATGATGGAGCAACTGCCATGAATATCAAAGTAAATGTTGCAAAATAGCGCCAAAAAAGAGAATTTCGTGAGCTGGGGTGACTTTGTCCCAAGTCTTCAAGAAGCTTAGGGCTCGATCCATCCTTCTCCCACTCACAGCACCAAATCCTCTCCCATCTAATCAAAAACGCAATAAGTTTTGTGATTTCCATCGAATCCATGTCCACCTCATAGATGACTGTAGCGGTTGCATCATAAGATACAAGATCTCATTAACAGTGGTAGGATTCCAAATCCTGAAGCTGAACAACCAAACACTAATTATAACCTAACCAGCTCAAAATTGACAGAGGAAGCAATGCTAAACTCATCTGAACAGATAATTTGGCCAGGGAGAAGGCAATCAACTATGTGTAGACACTTGACTTTTTATAAAGTGAAGATGAATTTTGAGTAATGAAAAAGAGCTAAATACCCTTGGAAGCAAAAGGAAGAAAGGTGAGAAGAAACTAGCCAAAAGCTTTGAAAACTGACACATGATTTTGAAAAATCACAAAATTTAATCCAGGAGGAATTTGATGATGACTCATATACTGTTGCAAAGCTACAAATGTCTAGTTGTCATATAATTTTACAGATTGTAAATCGGTGTTGAACTCGAAGAGTTATACATGATTGAATGGTCAAAGGTCAGAAGGGCTTAATTAAAAAAATACAAAACTAAGGGGTTGGTGGGTGCTAACGGCCAACGGTGGTGGAAAAGCAAACTGGCTATCCTACCACTGGCCTGTGGTCCTCCCCACAGTCGGTCGGATGTCCTACCATCAGACGAAGTTCCTCCCACAGTCGGTCGGCTGTCCCCTCTTTATTTTTGGTAAATTTTATTATAAACCTTCCTATTTTGATTTTTAATTCGTTTTTCAACTTCCACCTTCGACTATATAATGTTAAATATGTGCCCTACGAGTGTTGGATTTTTTTGTAAATTTATAAAAACATTATTAATAAATAAAGTTGTTGTTATATATTTTACCCAAATATAATTGTATCAATGACCAAAGGCTCCAGAGTTTATCTATTAATAAAATTATATATATATGAGATATAGAATTTTATCATAGTTCAAAACCAGTTTACAATCTACAAACAATAGCTAGACACTTTGTTTCAACGAGGTTATTGTGGAGACTTTGGGATGATACTTCTGCATTATGAATGCATTGAGCATGACCACATGGAATTATATCATTTGGTGGAAATACCATGACTAAATAGAAATTACCATAACTGAGCACTAAAGGCATTCATACCTTAATCTTGAGTGGGTAGTGTACCTCTAGTATGTAGGCTATGGTCTTTGACTATAATAAAAAGTGAGATCTACACAAATGTCAATGCCTTGGCTAGTTAGGATTATAAGATTTGTATATTAGTAGACACTATAATACAGATATGGAATTCATGACTTCTAAGGGATTGAAGAATACCACTTTGATAGTTTTACGAGGTTTTAAGTGATAGAATCTTGGCCAACTGTTTGATGAAAAGTTATTCATTAAACTAAGATTTATCTGAATAAATCTTAAATCACTTGAATGAAGTAAAACTAGTATTAAGAGATCAAGATGTAATTGGAGGGGTAAAACAATAATCTATACCTAGCTTCAATTATTGGTATTCCATGAAGGGTATTTATGTAAACCTGTTGCTCAATGGATAGGGCTTAAACAAAATAATTTAATTATATTAAATTATTAAGCTTTCTGTCAAGCATATTTAATTCAAGAGTGCAGCTTTGGACCTATAGTAAAACGGACCAAAGTTAATAAGTGGGCTCACTACAATTATGAGATAATATGGTACTAGGTCAAACTTTTTGGAGCTTCTAATTAAATATGTCTATCAAGATCTCCTAAGTAACTGATTAAATCATTTGAACATGAGACTAAATTATTTAATTTAATTGGGATTTTATTGAGAATAAAATTTCATATATTAAATTAACTATGTTAAATTGTAATTGGGCTTGTTATTTAATTAAAAGAGTTTAATTAAATAAATAAGCTAATGGGCTTGATATTTAAATAATAAGATGAATTAAATAAATAATTGGGCTAATGACTAATCAGGCTTATTGGGCCTATCAATTAATTAAATATTATTTAATTAATTAAAAGTTTAATTTGAAATTAAAGAGGCCTTCTAGTTATTTGAGTTGGACTCAAATATATAAAAGTTCAATTAGATTTATATTAGGTATGTAGAAACCTAATTAAATTATAAGTCCAATTAGATTTATAAAAACGTAATTAAATTGTGAGTCTAATTATATTTATAAAAGGACTAAAAGAATCCTAATAAAATACTAAGTCGAAGTATTTATAGTTTAACAAGGAAACTAGGGAGGTATATAACATACTAGGGTTTAAATCAAAACCCTAAGAGCTGAATATGACAAAAAATGTGAACAACATCCTTGCCTTGGAATTTGCATTGATCTCAGGTATCTTACCTTGAGCAAAAACGTAGAAGCTTCTAAGGCACCCTTGGGAACATGTTTGAGCTGCCTAGACCTCTTCTAACATTTCTTCCTTTGTATTCTCAGGTTTAATCTAGTCAAGATACATTGTCAAGCACAAAAATTTTTTGAAGCCTGTATTCACTAGATCCTTATCCTAGAGCTATTTTCATTGCGTTGATCTGATCAAATCTAAGTCCAAGATCTAACATGTAAACCCTTCTTCTCCACACTTTCACAAACACATCAAAATCTTATCTTCTTCCTCTTGAAGAAGCACTTAAGAATTCAAGGAGTCTTTTCTAGTTTAAAGTTTTTTTTTAAGGTATTTTATTGCTCTAAATCCCAAAAGGATACGTTTGGAGAGCAGTTCTCTCTTCTCCCTCTATTTTTCTTCTTTATTTTCTTGCTTAGAATTAAGCATGTTTAGGTTTATTTATGCTTAGAATAAGCATGTTTAGGATTTATTTTTATGCTTCCAAGCATGTTTAGGGTTACTATGAATTATTCTAACCCTTATTTGTTTTGTGAGATGGATAAGCGTGTCGTGGTAAATCTATTTTCCTTTCTTTATTTGGAATTGTGTTATGATTTTATTTTCTTTGCAAGTGCATAAAATCATTTTTATGCTTAAAATCATGTTTGACATTACAATTTCTTTAAAGCATGCTAGAAAATAGCATAGAATAAGAATTACTATGTTTACCTTTAAATGCTTGAATTACGCTAGAATTGCCATGTTTAGGCTAGAAATGCCATGATACTATAAATTCTTATAAATTATGCTAGAATAGCAATAGGCTAGAATGCCAAGATAGAATTATCAAGTCTAGGTCGGAGTGCTATGACTTTAGTTAATGGCCTTAATTAGAATTCAATTGATATGAATGAATGTATGAATATATAGTGTTTAGATATATAATTAAATGATTATATTGCCATAAAGTGATGGTGGAATCACATTGATGGTGAGGGACCAACACTTAGAATAAATGATCGATTAAATGTATGTATGAATATGCATGAAAGGGCTTGATAAGCATTGAATAGCTCATATATGGTGGTTAGGAATTTACTATTTATCGAGTCTCGACTTGAACATTTATATTGAATACTTGATGTGCATGAGTATGCTATGAATGTTATAAATGGGATATTTTATTGTTAGATATTTGAAGTGTTAGAAGTAGAATTCACTTTATTTATTAAAGAATAAATTGTTGTAATCCTCCTCCTATTCCCTCATGTTTGAAAGGAATTGTAATCTATTCTCCTCCCTTTTTCTTTGTATGAATAATCAATTGTATTAGTTGAATATACCTCACATGCTTAAAGAAGATAAAACTAGAAATGTGTGCATAAAATGAACAACTTAAGTGGATAGTATAACAAATTAAGCTATTTTTGTTTGGTATACCCAAAATCCGATCGAGGCGAATGACGCGTACCTAACTTCCCAAACCCATCTCTGAAGGGATGAGAGCAGTTTATGTCCTTAGGCGAGGGATCAAATTGCCCTTATTCATTCCCAATTGAATAATTAGGTGGCAACCCCGTTTTCCGAACGTGTTTGTGTTCCCTTAAGTCTTGAAAGAGGCTTTGACACAGTATCGTGGTTGCAAATGCTCTGGGGAGATTAAAGCCTTGTTCATGGTATGACTAAGGAATGAAGTTGTCACTTGAGAAGACTGTTAGTAGGGTGATAATTTCGTTTTGAATTCATAAATGTGGTTTGATTGGCTTACTGTTCAAGTTAAAGCATATGGGTTATGTAGTATTTTTTATGATCAACCATGATGCTCAATGGAAATAGAGCATTGATATTACTCGGCATTGTGTTATTTGCATGATTGATTCTTTGGTAGTTAAATTTCATTCTTGATTTCTTTGACACTTGAGCATGATAACCATGAAAGTGGATCCTTTTCACCACTTAGAAATAACTTAATGTGAACAAAATTTTGTGTTGAGATCTCATAGGATTCTAGAACTTGTTTGATCACCACTCGAAGCGAAATCCTAGGTTGTACAATGTTAAGGAAATGATTTAGACCTTCTTTGGATCAATTAAGCCTTTTCAAGCTAACCCATGCATGAATCATTATCCCTATTGCACCTGGTTGAGCCTGATTGGGCCTTTTCTTTGTCAAACCGCTAAGAATCTACCCTAACACTAAAAATCTTTCCTACTCAATACCTTTCACTCATAGCATATGAAAAAAGAACATCGAGAGCTAAACTTATAAAGCGAGGAAAGAGTTGGAAAAGGTTCTTATGCAATGTTATACATTTCAAAAAGAAGAAAAAAAAGAGGGAAAAAAAAGAAAAAAGAAGAAAAAAGAAGGAAAAGAATAAGAAGAAGAAGAAGAAGAATAGGTGAGTTATCAAAAGACAAAGAGACTCAAAAGGTCTAAGAATTGATGCTTTCAAGTCTTAGGCTGATCTTGTGACTATGGGTGGGATAGCCATATAATTTTCCCAATCATACTTTGATCCTTGATGTTAGTGATTAGCCTATGATAGTCCTTTTTGCTGTATTAGATATTAACCACTAGCTTCTGTTCACATAAAGCTATTGGAGTTTCAAAAGGTGAAATATGAATGGCTATGCACACACATGAATAATCTCGAATGAAATGATACTGGCATCATAATTGAAGTTCTAAACAATCATAATGTTTATGCATTCCTTTTGAGCTATTGGATCTGAGGAATCTTTGAGGAGCCTAATTGTGAGTCAAATTGATTTGCAACTCACAAGTTTGGTATAGGACCGAAGTTAAAGATCGGGGGTGTATGACTCAGTTCCCTTTTGGACTAACAAAAGCTAGAAAAGGGAGGCAAGTGATGAGCAAAAAGTATTTGATTGATTCACAGCATCGTATGCTAGCACTTTATTGGTAATTGGCTCTTTTAGTACCATGCACATTATACTTGATATGTTGAGACACTTTAGGAATTCGTTGAAGAATACAAGCAAGTGAAGACATCTAATAACAATAAAATCTTCACACAGGGGGTAAGATTCCTTAACGGTTAGAGTGAAGAACATGATTGGAGGAATGCACAACAGTTTCAAAGAGAGAAATTTGAGTATGAAATATCCAGTTGGTAGAGATTACTTGCTTCAAGATAGTGTCAATCTATTTGGGCTTTACTTGAGATTGCCTTAATCATCTCATGAAGCATACGAGAAACAATGAGGCATGAAAGGTGACGTATAAGGAGGAGTTACGAGGCGACTATGGCAATTGATTCTCAAAATGGATGGAAGTAGAATCTCTTTTTAGCAAAACTAAGGGGTAAGGCAGATGTAGAAGTTTTATGAGAGGAACGTTATACACAGATTTGAGGTATTGCACCATATGGTGATTGACAACATGAAATAGTTTCAAACAAGGAATCTGTCCTAGAGACACGAGATCAAGCACCACTATAGGTTGCAAGCAAATATACCAAATTGAATAATGGAAAACACCAAAAAATCCCTGTACCAAAAATCCCCATAACCCATAGATACGAAAGAAAATATTCTAATTCGTCCTAAGTATCATCTCCCATCGATCGGGTTATTTCCAATGTCTCTATCTCTGTTGCTCCTCAGCCTCCTCTTACTTGACAATATTTTGCAAGCTATCTTATGAAACTGGCAAGTTGAACCAAGGATCAATTCCCGCTTGCTAAAGTTGGTTTGCCTCCTACTAAAGCTGGCCACCTAGCTCGAGATGCATGAGCAAAGTTGGTATAAGTGCATAAACATTGAAGCAAGCAAACATAACATTTACATAGACATGTTAAATAACTATACAAAGGTAGGTAAAGAATAGGAAAAGCAAGAAAAAGGATGAAGCCCAATGTTGGCATGGACATCTCACTGGCCAATGCCAAGCTCTCGAGAAGTTGATCTCCAAGTATGCTAGAGACAATGTGATGTTAATGTTTTCCATGATCAGAAAGAGGCAAAAGTCAGAAAAATCAACAAAGATGAGCAACGATCAAGAGCATCAAAAGAAGCCTACAGTGAAGAAATGAACAAGCACATAGGCAAGACTTCAGTCAAATACTAGTGGTAACACCCAAAAGAAAGAGGATTAGCTTCTTTGAAAATAGCAGCAACAATGGATGAGAGATGCTTAACTCCCCATAAGACAGTTATATGTGAAAAGAAAAGAATTTTTAACATTCTGATGAACTAATTGATGAATCTTTTATGCAGAAAGCATAATAATCTAGTCAAATATTGGGGGTAACCCCTAGATGAGAAAGGATCAATTCCTTTAGAGTAATAGTAGCAATAGAAGAGGGAGGACTGGCCCCTTTGTAAGCAGTGACAATATGTTGTAGACACAATCTAGTTAAGAACCAACTTATTGGACTTGTTGTCTAGAGGAGACAAGGCATAATCAAAATGCAGAATTGCAGTGATACTCAGAATGGAGCATGGGCGAGAATTAACCTTTAGGATGCAACTTAGAATGAACAAGAAAGTGATGATTAGAATATAGTATGGTCGAACGTTAACAAAATTCTACAAGAAATATAGTATTAAAGAATTCCCTCACAGAGAAACTAAAAAATTTACATCAAAAACATAGCGGAAGAACTCAAAAGTTTGCATCATAACCACGATCTAGAAGAAGCTCAGGTTATTCAAGAACTAGACCAGATTAAATCCTTAGTTGAGCACAGTGAAAAAAAATCCTAAGTGGAGTATAGTACGGAATAGACTAGAATCCCTAGTGGAGCAACAAATCCAATATGATTCCCAGTGGAAGATAAAAGCTCATCTCAATGTCGCAAGTACTAAACCAATCCCTAAGTAGAGTAGAAATCGTAGAAGACGTTATTGAAAGACATAGGACATCAAACTGATTCCCTAGTGGAGTATCATATTTCAGTGGGGTATGAAATATCAACAACCTTCAAGCTGCCATGAAGCTCAATCCGACCGCCAGTGGTCTTCGAACCGCTATATGGTATAACCAGGAATGGTCCTTAAGCCACAAAAAGCGTAACCCAATCAAAACCTACCCGACTTTGCCTAAAAAAAGATAAGAGTTTCATTCAGTCTAAGAAGAAATCAATTCGAAGCCTTTGTGAAAGCGTAGGCACCAAGATGAAAGCATCTAGACTTAATAGCGCCCTTGTGAAAGCACAGGCACCACGATGAAAGCATCTCAACTTAGTCAATGCCTTTGTGAAAGCACAAGATACCTCGATGAAAACATCCATACTCAAAAGCGCCCTCGTGATAGCACTACCACAAGGATGAAAGCATTCTCAAACCAGTTAACGCCCTTATGAAAGCATAAGACATGAAGAAGAAAGCATTCTCAACTTAGTCAACTCCGTTGTGAAAACACAAGACATCAGGATAAAAGTATCTCAAATCAGTTGAGCCAATGTGAAAACATAAGACACTAGGATGAAAGCATTCTCAACTTAGTCAAAGCCTTTGTGAAATCATAACACATCAAGATGAAAGCATCTCAACTCAGTCAACGTCCTTATGAAAGAACAAGGCATCAGGATGAAAGATCTCAACTTAGCAACACCCTTATGAAAGCACAAACATGAAGATGAAAGCATCCAAACCCAACGACACCTTTATGAAAGCATAAAATACCAGGATGAAAGCATTCTCAACTCAATCAACGCCTTCGTGAAAATGGAGGCACCAGGATGAAAACATCCACACTTAGCAGTGCCCTCGTGAAAGCAAAAGACACCAGGACAAAAGCATCTAAATTTAGTGAGCCCTTGTGAAAGCATAGACATTAGGATGAAAGCATCCAAAATCAGTTAAGCCCTTGAAAAAGCACAAGATATCAGGATAAAATCATTTGAACTTAGGTAACGCCTTTGTGAAAGCACAAGACATCAGGATGAAAGCATTCAAATTCAGTCAAGCCTTTATAAAAGCACATACTTTAAGATGCAAGCATCCAGATTTAGATAACTCCTTGGGGAAGCGCAAGTACGAGGACGAGACCGTTCAAGCCACCGAGGGGTGCAAACAAGTGGATTCAGATATTAACCCTTAACTAGGTAAGTATGCTTACAACATACTTTCTTAATGTTTGTGTTCCACAACCTTTATAAGAACGGGGTTTTTATCCAGTCAGAGCGTTTGCGGCCACGACACTGTGTCAAAGCCTTTTTTGAGACTTAAGGGAACACAAATGAACCATGGGCACGTCTAAAGAAATGGAGTCACCACCTAATTATTCAATTGGGAATGGAGAGGGGCAATCTGATCCCTCACTTCAGCACCTAAACTACCCTCATCTCTTTAGAGATGGGTTCAGGCAGTTAGGTATATGTCATTCGACCCACCTAGATTTGAATCCAACCTCTACTAGGGTATATCAAATAAAAATACCTCATATTGACATACAGTCAACCTAAGTTGTTCATTTTAAACACATTTCCATTTTCATCTTTTATTAGGCATGTGAGGTGATTATTCAATCAAATAACAATTACAAATTCATCCATAGAAAGAGGGAGGAGAATATATTACATTTCCTTCAAACATGGGGGAAAGGCAAGAGGATTACATCGCTTGTTCTTCAACAATAAAGTAAATTCTACTTTAAATACTTCAAAAATATTCCATACATTCATAAAAGAAATCATACATTCAAATATCAAATGTTAAATAGTCACTTTTAGACTCAATAGATAATGAATTCCTTACCACCAAATGTGAGTTAATTCAATGTCTATAAAGCCTCTTACACGTATATTCATACATTCAGTTATTTTATAAGTGATGGTCCCTCACCATCAATGTGAGTCCACCACCACTTCATGACATCATGCAATTATTCAATTATACTTCCAAACGTGATAAATTCGTACATTCATATATCCATAAATCAATTAATTCAATGTAATGCCATAATCCAGTATCGTGACACTTCGACCTAGATTTGATAATTCTATCATGGCAGTTGCTATTCTCGCATAATTTATATTAATTCATAAGGGATCATGGCATTTCTAGCCTAACTCAAACAATCAAAATCAAACAACGCTATTCTAGCCTAATCCATGCATTCAAGGCGCAATATGGTAATTCTTACCTATTCTATGCTCTTTCCTAGCATGCTTCAAAGCAATTATAAATTTTTCTAGCATGATTCTAATCATGTGCTTGTAAGCACGATTCTAAGCATTTGCAAAATTAAAATTCCTAAACATGATTGTTATAAAGAAGGGATAACAGACTTACCTCGACACGCTTATCCATCTCTCAAAACAAATATGGGTTAGAACAATTCATAATAACCCTACCATGCTCCTAAGCATCAAAATAAACCCTAATCATGCTTAATTCTAAGCAAAATAAATAAATAAATAAGAACATAGGAAGGAGAAGAGAGGACTGCTCCCAAGACGTACCCTTTCCGGCTTCAGAGCAATAGAACGCCTAAAAATCTTTGAACTAGAAAAGACTTCTTGAATTCTCTAACGCGTCTTCAAGAAGGAGAAGAAATGATTATATTTGATAATCGGTGTCTTGAAAACTGAGGAGAAGGGGTCCTTTTATTGTGGAGGGTTGAGGTTGAAAAGGGAAGTAGAAAACAGAAAAGGAAGGTCTATTTGTCAAGTGGCTATTGGCAAACCATCAATAGCCAAGTGACTACTGGCAAATATTCGAATATTCTTCATGCTTCTTTGATCTTTTTCAGTCTTTATATTCACCAGGTTTCATGCCTGAATATTCTTAATTCTACTCTCGACTCCTTCTCGTATGTTAGTAAAATTCTTGATTTTTTATGTTCTAACATTCATCATTCTCAACTTCTTTTGCATTCATCATTCTCTTCATTGGGGAGTTCTTGTCATATTATTGATTCTTTGACTCACTAGAGATTCTTCCATTGACTTTACAAGTTCCTGCAAAATGCAAGCATTTCTTGATAATGTAAAATCAATTCAAATTTTTACCTTTTTTGGTGTGCTCTTTAGCAAACTATTTTCTAGTATCTGGAGGAATTCTTCCATGTGATTTTGGTAAAAAATTATATCAGTTGATGTTACTCTTATTTCCTTATGAATTGCTAAATTATTGCCATGCCCACGTGTTTGTCACCGATTTTGTTCAAAAATTCCTTTGGTGTCTTAGGGTCGATATAGAGTTTTTCTTTTTCTTTCCTTGTCTCTCTCTTTTCCTTCTCTCTTTCTCTCTCCCTTTTCTCTTTCTTCCTTTTCTCTTTTCTTTCTTTTTCTTTCTTCTGTTTTTCTTCTTTTCTCCTTTTATTGATCTGTACCTCATTTGAGGGATAGCTAGCTGACTATCAAATAACCGTCTGCCTATCTGACCTTCGCCCGACGGTCAGTGAACAACCGCTCGACGATTTGACTACCGCCCAATGGTCATGGGCCTATATAAAGCCCATTTGTCCTCTCGTCGCTTCATTCACGTGTAAATTCTTCATTCTTCATCCGATTTACTCCTGGTATCCTCCTATGTGCTTGTCTCAACTTCCTCTTTCCAGTGGCAGGTCATCGACTCCATCTTGACTTGAATAAGAGTGATCCAGTATGGAAATCAACATTGAAGGATCTTCCAAAGGACCAAGAGGTGCTTGTTGTCTACGATGTGGCTTCCCACAAGATCAGCTAGGTATGCATTCTTCTTCATTCTCCGGTTTTCTATTTTCTAGGAATTTTCTAGGCATGTGTTCATGTAGAGACTTCAATTTCTTACTTTAGGACTACCATAACAACAAGATGTGCAGGTCATTCTTTGAAGCCCATAGTTGGTTTTCAAAGATAAAAAATAAGGCTATTAGGAGCAAGATTGCAGTTTTCAACTTTTATGAGTTTATCACTTGTCTTCCACATGCTTCTCGGTACATTGATTGTCGAGTTTTGGCTGCTCTATGTGAGAGGTGGATGGACGTGACTCACACTTTTTGTCTTCCAATTGGTGAGATGACTATCACGCCTTTTGACATTGTTGTTCTGACCGGCCTTCCGTGTGGTGGTGAGGTCATTCCTATTAATGCCTGTATCGTAGACTCAAGGGTTCAACAGGATTTGATCCGACAACTTCTTGGGTGTGAGATAAAGATCAAGGATAAAGTCATAATTTGATACGCTCCCTTGTATGAGTACTAGAGAAGGAGATCCAACTTGACTCCAATCAAGGTGGATCAGTATGCACGTAGCTTCATCGTGTATCTACTTGATTTGATGCTTTTTGCCAATGCATTGAACACCACCTTCTTGACTCTACTTTCTACCTTTCAGGTTCTTGACTGAGTAAGGGATTTTGACTAGGGCCGTGCTTCTCTTGGCTAGCTATAATTTGGTTTGGATCGTGCTTGTCGAGGCATTTCTGTGATCACTGGCTTTGCTTTGCTTCTTGAGGTAACTTATTTCCTTTTCTACACGTCCGTGTTTTGTCTGTATGAATGCCAATTTTGATTTTGCCTCGTTCATGATAGATGTGGGCATATGAGTTAGGAGTTCCACCTTCCCCACTCCCTGCTTGTGAGGATTTCTCTTTCCCAACGATGAGGAGGTGGACTGCACGTTGTTCATAGCTGGAGAGGTCTAACGGTCTAGACTTTTTTCGTGATTATATTCACACGATGATGTGGGACAAGGTAAAAGATATTTTCGTTAGTATTTCATTTATATTGCAATCTTACCAAATTTCTTTATCCTTCGTAGATTCGCTCCGATTGGTAAGGACCCGAGGAGAACTGATCAACAGCTATAAAAGTTGCCTCCCCATTTAACCACTATGGCATTCTTCTACCATCGTGAACAGTATGATGTGGTATTTGGGTAACCACGTGTGGGATTGGTTCGAAGGCCTATCGTGCCATTTGATTCCTCTTTCACCATCGATTTTGATGATAGATTCGGCTGATCTGGCTATGGAGCCTAAGGTGTCAGATTATAGGACTGGGATTCATTTGAATACAATCGACTTCCCATTAATGATGACTTCTTACATCGACTGGGTTCGAGCTACCTTGTTACATACTAGACCTAGTCGGTCTACTAATGAGACTTCATATCCTCCTACCGTGTCTAGCCATACTGGTAGCTCATCCGCTTGTTGTGGGAAGAGATCAAGAGCCTTATCTTCAAGTATTGCCGCATCTACTTCCTTTTCTACTGCCACTCAGTAGCCACGTCTATCTCTAGCTCTTTCAGCTACCCCAGATATTCTAGCTGGCCATGTGATTGGTGACCTCCAGGCTTATCCCAACAATGTTGTCTACACATGGGATGCTACTGGACAAATCAGCAGTCACATGATTGCTGAGGATCTAAACATGTTTGTTCCCTACGTTCCACAGGATATCACTCTAGTAAGTCTTCTAGCTATACATTCCTCAGGTTTTTTGTCATTCTTTGATCAATTATTAATCATAAAATGCAATGCGATACAGGTACCACAATCTTCCCTAGAGCGAATCTTTTGTATGCAGGCTGCTTCTCATGGATATGTTTTACAAATGTCATATCAGTATCAGGTGAAGCACCACTTTATGCTTCATATATGCAAGATTTCTATGGTTTTTCTAACTTTGTGATTCTTTTGCTTTGATTGGACGAGTCGTCAGGAGGTTGCTCGTCTGGAGCAGGAGGTTAAACATCTTTAGGCCTCGGTTGCTGCTTTCTCCTTCAATATCGATAATGATGGCGATGAGTGAGAACCGTCACCATCGCCTTCTTTCATGATTCATTTTATTCATTTTGCTTCTATGTATGAACTTCTATGTTTCAATTTTTTCATGATGTATGATCAAGGCAATCATTTAGTGAAAATCTTCTATTTTTAGCTTCATACATTGCTTCTTAAACTATGCGTACTTTAATAAATTTATATACAAATCCAAATTGGATCAAATTTGTCTTTACATCATCATTTATTCAATTCTGAATAAAATTACAAAATTTGGAAATCACGACCTCGAAATAACTCATCGATACGTGTTTCGAAAGTTAAAAAACACGTGAAGGAATGAATTAGTGGGCTTTTTACCCTACTGATTGCCAAGCGACTGATCGATTGTTGTCTGTCAGCCACCCGATGGTAGTTTCCCCAATTTCCTTGCCATGTTTGCTTCCATCCGTGTACTATTTAAATGCCACTCCTCTCCATTGCTTCTCCACACGTTTTCTCTCATTTCTTGAGATTTCTTTCACGCTTCTCAATGCCTCTTCACGTTATTCAACATGTCTAAGACATCTCTCAAAATTGTCCAGCCTCTTTTGAAGCCTCTAAAGGATGATGACTGGAAACGATTCAAATCTAGTGGTCTCTACCATTTGAAGTTACTTCAACATGTGCAGCTTGACGTCCCTTTTCTTAATGAATGCATGACCTTCTAGGATCCTCATGATCACATCTTCCGCTTTAATGGACAAGAGCTTTGCCCTTTATATGAGGAATTCTTTGCCATACTTGGTTGTCATTCGTCTAGTTCTGAGAGTATTATTCTGCCTATTGTCTAGACACCATCGTTGCATGATCTTGCCCATTTCTTCGACTTTCTGATTTCTACCATGGGTATTCATACCAGAGGCAATAGAGTGACATTATCTTCCATCATGCCTTTGCTTGAAATGACAAATAGGACCTTGTCCAGTTCGCTTCGCCTTCTTGCGTAGTTTCTATTGGTTTTACTAGACGGTCTCAGAGATCCACATCTTGTTACCATCATTCCTCAGATGGGCCCTGGTTTACAGCAATTCCCCTAACTCTAGCTAAGACATTGATTGGACTAGATCAAGTCAGGATTGATTCAAGTTAGCGGTTTAGCGGCAGTCTTCTACTTCTTCAAGTTTTTCTTTTAACCCTAAATTTTATCTAAACCACCCTTTCAGGTTTTTGACTTAACAGGTCCATTCATTCATCATTTTTTTTTCGTGCTGTAATATTTGCCTAAGCTGCCCCTTTTGGGTTTTTTGACTTGGTGAGCTTGCCCTCACTTTTACCTAAGCTGCCCTTTTCAAGTTTTTTACTTAGCGTGCTTTTCTCTTTGATGCCCTAACTTTTACCTAAGCTGCCCTTTCAGGTTTTAGCTTAGCGGGCTTGCCTTAATTTTTTCCTAAGTTACCTTTTCAGGTTTTCGACTTAGCAGGCTTTTCTTATTTTTCTTTTCTTTTGTTTCTCTCCCTTTAGATGTGGTTACAAGAGAGGTTGTCTATTTTAGCACCACCTTGGGGGGAATATTTTCCATTATAACCCTTGACTTCATACGAGGGGGAGACTTGAGAGATGTTCTTCTTGGATCGACTGGCTTCGAGTTATTCCTGATACTCAGATTCGTTGGAACTATCCACGGTGAAGGCTGAAGCATGTCACAGTACCTTTAGCAGGTTTCACCTATAGTTCTTCCTATAATCCTGTTAGACTATGTCAGTAGTATGGAGTTAAGCAAAGGATCATGGATTCATCGACTGTATTCGATACCATTAGATTGTTCGCTCGTTATCTAGAGTGTTTGAAGAATTATTGGCCATATCGCATCATCGAGAGGAGTTTATTCCATGATCCTAATTATGAGACAGATGACCTGTACATAGATTGGGTGTCTTTTTAGGCTTCCATTCCTGATCCTGTTATTCGAGCCAAACGGTGTTGTGAGTGATATAGCGAGCCTATTCATAGTCTATCAAAGAGGCAAAGATGACATTGTTAGCTTAGATGTTAGATACTTTCCTTTTGTTATTACGCAAAATAATGAAACATTTCAAACGCATATTTTTTTCCGAACAATTTCATTTCATTAATAAAAGTACAATCATTTGTTCTTCAAACAACACGTCATAATAAGACAACTCCTATCATTAATCAGCCATTTCTGGTTTTTTAATTAATTATTTTTCATCTCACACTTTTTTTCTCTCTCTTTTTTTTTTATACATAACACTTCTTCAGCCTATCCATGTTGATGGGCTCATTGAATTCATTCCCTTCCATGTCTAATAGGATGATCCATCGGACATGACCTTTGTCACAATGAATGGGCCTTCACAATTGGGCTTGAACTTCCCTCTCGGATCAAACACAACTGGCCTTGCTTCTTTATGGGCCAACTCCCCTTCTTTGAATTTTCTTGCCTTTATTATCTTGTTAAAGGCTTAAGCAACCCATTTCTGGTATAGTTGCATTTGATATCTAGCTTCATTCTTTTCTCATCAATCAAAGTCAATTATTTATATCGATTGTGAATCCACTCTCCTTCAGGAATTTTTGCTTTCATTAGAACTCTTGTTAATTTTATTTCTATCTCAATTGGCAGAACTGCTTTTGAACCATACACCAATGAGAAGGGTGTCATGCCTATCAAACTTTTGGGTGTCGTTCTATAACCCCATAACACAAACGACAACTTCTCTGCCTAATCTCCGTATGCCAGCACCAATCTTGGCCAATATCTTCTTGATGTTTTTATTGGTTGCTTCTTCTACTCCATTAGCTTATGGCCTATATAGATACGACTTATGCTGTTTAATCCCATATTTCTCAAAGAAGGCTTTAGTCTTAGCCTAAAAATGAACCCTATTGTCAGTCACGAGATGATATTGCACTCCAAATCTGTATATGATGTTTTTCTCAATGAACTTTGCCATCTGCTTTGCTCCTAATTTACTGTAGGACTCAGCTTCTATCCACTTGGTAAAATAGTCAATTGCCGCCATCACATATCGATACCTATTAGAGGTTGATGACCTTATCCCGCTTATAATATCAATGCCACTACAACAAAGGTCGATAACGCTGTCATCCCTTATAGCTCTAAGGGTGGTTGATAAATTAAATTTCCATTGATCTGGCATTGGTCACACCTTTTTATAAATTGGACATAATCTGTCTCTATGGTTAGCCAATAAAAGCATTGGCTAATTATCTTCTTTCCAAGTATTAGTCCATTCACGTGTGGCCCATATACACCACTATAGATTTCTTCCATAAGCCTTTTTGCTTCTTTCTCATTGACATATCTCAATTACATTCCTTCTGGCATTCTCTTGTACATCACTCCTTGATGACAAGTAAATTATTGAGCCAATCTTTGCAGTACAGTCCTATCTTTCTTGCCGGCCTTATCTGGCAGAATCCTCTTTTCCAGGTATCTCTTTAAGTCATAGAACCATGGCTTCTTATCCACTTCGGCCTCTATTACATAGGGTTCCATATAACAAGGACCCCATGCTTGTGATATCACTATTAGTCTTACTAACAACTCTTGGGTACTCACCCAAATTGATGTTAAAGAGGCTAAAGCGCCAACCATCAATTCTCATTTCTTAGGAGATGGGTGAAGGTACACTGCTTCAACCTCCCAACCAACCTTCTTATGTGCTCAAGGTACGGTTTCAACCTTCCTTCCCATAGATACCAATCTTCATTGGCTTGAAGATAACTAATTTTGAATCACCCAACACTTTTATTTCATCAATGTCCATCGCAATCACAACTTCCAATCCAATGGCCCAGGCTTTGTACTCAGCCATGTTGTTGGTGACTCTGAACTTCAACTTCTTAGCGAATGGAATGACTTCTTCAGTTGGTGATACTAGAATAACTCCTATTCCAGCACCATTGTGATTGATAGCTCTGTCAAGGAACATCCTCCATCCTATTATCGAGATTATACCAAGATATTATCTAGGAATTCTAACTCCCATGGCTTATTATCATCGATCGGATTCATGGCCAAAAACTTTACTACTACTCTTCCTTTGACCACCTTCTTAGTGATATACTCATATCAAATTTTGATAACTGGACCAGCCATCTTGCTAGCTTTCCTACCAATGATGGTGTTTCATAAAGATACTTCATTGGATCCTCCTTTGAGACAGCCTTAATCTTATAAGACTAAAAATAATGCTTCAACTTCTTTAAAGGTTAGACCATGACTAAGCATGTTTTCTCCGTGTAATTATACTTCGTCTCATACGGTAGCAACTTCTTGCTAAGATAATAGATGGCATGCTATAAGCCATTCTTATCTTCTTATGCCAGTATAGCACCGATGGCCTCCTTATCAAGAGCTAAGTAAAGAATCAAATTCTTGCCAAGTTTTGGCGGTCTCAAAACTGGCAGATTCTACAAATACTTTTTGATCTTCTCAAATGCATATTGGAACTGGTCGTTCCATTCTATCGACTGATCCTTCTTTAGAAGCCTGAAGATCGATGCACAGACTGTTGTTAATTTGGTAATGAACTAACTAGTATATCATATCTTCCCAAGAAATCCTCGAACTTCCTTTTCGATCTTGGGTGACGGCATCTCTGTAATCGCCTTGACCTTATCTGGATCTACTTCTTTAACCCTAACAACTTCCCTAAGGTGACTTCAAAGGCACATTTCCTCAAATTTAGCCGCAACTCGTATTTCTTGACCCTTTCTAAAAATCTGTCTAGAGCTTCAAAGTGACCTTCTCGAGTTTCGGATTTCACCATCATCTCATCCATATAGACCCCTATCTTTTTATACATCATGTTATGAAATAATGTCGTCGCCATTCGTTGGTAAGTTGCCCCTGCATTCTTCAATCTAAATGGCATCACCTTATAACAATAGGCTCTTCATTCCGCAATGAAGGCTATTTTCGTTTTATCTTCATTGGCCACATTATCTGGTTGTATCCAAAAAACCCATCTACAAAGGAAAACATCACACTGGCGGTAGCTCAATCTATAATACATCAATGTGAGGCAAAGGAAAATCATCATTTGGTGAGGCCTTATTCAACTCTTAGTAATCCACACATATTTGGACCCTTCCATCCTTCTTTCGCACTGGCACGATATTGCCTAACCATTTTGGATATTTCACCACTTCTAAAAACTTGACTTTAATCTGCTTGGAAACTTCTTCCTTGATTTTGTGAGTCCATCCCGGACTCAACCTTCTTAACTTCTGCTTGACCAGCTTCATGCGTGGATAGGTTGGAATTGTATGCTCAGCGATGCTTCTCTCAATTTTAGGCATGTCATCATATGACCAGGCGAAGACTTCATCAAGTTTCTTTAGCAATTTTTCAAATCTCTTTCTCTCTCTTCAGGTGTTGTATCAAGTGTAATGCATATGTTATTGGGTTTTTTGATTGTACTAAGATTAATGTCATGAGTTTGAATGGTATAGATGTCAAATATGCTAGTGAAAAGCAAATTATGATGCACAAAGCCATTAGGAAAGATATCACACAAGTAAGCAAATTGATTCTTTATTGCATCAAATTTGGAAACATAAACAATGTCCTCTTCTTCAAAGAGGTTGGGCAGAAATACATCCTTATAAAACACATCTTTAATTTCTTCCTCGATGAAGGCAGCAAGGTCAATGGATGGATCCATTGGCGGTGCTTTGATAAGTGTCTATTTATATATCATTTTCATATCAATTCGTCCATGTTTCTTTGCTATATTCCTTGGTATTTTTATGTTTTTGTGTGATTTTGATGTTTGTAGGAGTTTTGGAGCAACTTGCACAAAAATGGAGTAAAACCCTTCATTTTCACCTCTGCTAGTCAACCATCTTCTCGGATTTAATTGTATTGATATACAATGAACCCGATGACATATCATATACCGTTGAAAAGCTCTCGAAGTCTACTTTTTGGAGAAATTTACGGTTTATGAATCCATTCAGTGTACCGAAAGTTGTAATCAAAACAGTGTGAGAAGTGTAGAAATGTAATTCCACACATCACTGTAGCATGTATAATACGGGACACTGTAGCACGTTACTGTAGCAGAGTATTTAAACACATTTTAGGGTTTTATTTTCATAACTTGAAGAGGGGAGAACGTGGAGGAGGCTGCATCTTTGGATTTCTCTCATCTCTTGGAGTTCTTGAAGGAGATTGAAGGCTTGGAAAGAGGAAGAACAACAAAACCTAAGAGATTTCATCAAATTTGCAAAGTTTTCCCTTTCCCTTTCATTTTCTGGAATGTCTCCACATTGTATTGTATTTGTATTCTATCTGAATATGTGTAACTAAATCTGAATTGGTTGAGGGTGATTTCAAAGCCCTTGTTTTTATGAATTGATTGTGCAAGGAATTGTTATCCAATTCTCTAATTGAAGTTGCTTGTATTTTCCCATGTTTAATGCTTATGATTGCTTGCTGGATATTATTTGGGTGGCCAATTGAGTAAAATCTGGTTGTTATCTATTGCTAGACTAGAAATCTTGATCCGTAATTGTCTTGAATTTCTAATCATTAGTAGCAAAATTTGTGATCAGAGATTGCAATTGGAGAATACAACCTAGGTTAAATAATCCGAACTTGTGTGGTTATTGCTTAGATCAACCTATCTTTCTTATCGTAATGCTTCCATTGAATTAAACTTAGAGAGCTTATTCTGAGTTGTTTAATGGATAGAGATTAAATAAAGAGCTTGTTTTATTTAACAACAAAGTAAGGAAAGATTGGGGTAACAGAGCTTGTTGTTATCTACGGTTGATAACTTCAATGGTGTAATTGGATGACAATTCTACGATTAATTCGCAAATCCATATCTTGTGGTAGAGAATGATCCTTTAACCAGGTTACTCTCATTGATTTTTACTCAAATTAACTTAGCATTGTGTTATTCTTTACTTGCATTAATATTTCATCTAGTTAATCAATCAACAAAACCCCCCCGTTTATTCTGTTTTGCTTTCAAATAACAAATTCAATTAGAATCAATCCTCGTGGGAACGATATCTTACTCATCACTTTATTACTTGTGCGACTAGTATACTTGCTAGTTTCGAACGCATCAAGTTTTTGGCGCCGTTGCCGGTGATTTATTTTCTAATCGATTTGTTATTTTGTTTTCATTGTTGATTCGTATTTTTTCTGTTTTTCTTTTCTGATTATTTGTGTTTAGACGACATGGCAATAAACTTCCATCAATTCAGTAGCCGATTTGAGCCACAACTACATTGGGGAGTAAATGAGGTAAGCACTCCGAACATTGAACAACAACTTTCTGAGCTAACCTCTCTTGTGGAAAACATGGCTGTAGGAGATATGCAAAAATCTTATGAATGTGGGATATATTCTACGATGGAGCATCCAATCGACATGTATCCAACTTTACAAGAAGAATATATGGAACAAGCCAATGCCATGGGTGGATTTCCAGGACAAACGAGGCAATGGTATGATCCTTTCTCTAGCACTTACAATGCTGGATGGGAAGATCAACATAATTTCAGTTACTGGAATCATCAACCAATCACTCCAAATGTGATACCAAATCGGCCACAAGGTTTCAATCAACCTAGAGTGCAGCAACCTTTTCAAATGCAACCACCACCAATGCCACATCCAGCACCGCAACCAGCTTCACAAAACTCAGGTATGTCTCTCCAGGACATTGTTAATGCACTTGCCACTAACACAATGCAATTCCAGCAGGAAACTGGGGCAAGTATCCAAAACCTGGCAAATCAAATGGGACAATTGGCCACTAGCATGAGCAAATTCGAGGGCCAAGGCTCAGAAGAATTATCTTGTCAAACGGTGATCAATCCAAGAGAGAATTCTTGTGCGATAACTTTGCAAAATGGAGAGCAATTAGATGTCCTACCAAAGAAATCACAAACTGATGAAGGAGATGACACCACTTCCACCATGAACAAAACACTGACTTCTCAGGTAAATCCTATAACTCCCATTCCTTCATATGTTTCTCCTCCACTTTTTCATAGTAGATTTGCACAATCGAAGGAGAAACAAGAACAAGAAATCCTGGAAACTTCTCACAAAATCGAGGTAAATATACCACTTCTGGATGCTATTGAGCAAGTACCTCGTTGTACAAAATTTCTCAAGGAGTTATGCACCAACAAGAGAAAGTTGAAGGGAAATGAGAAAGTAAGTGTGGGGGAAAATGTTTCAGCTGTATTGCAAAGAAAAATTCCTCCGAAATGCAAAGATCTAGGTACGTTCACCATTCCATGCACCATTGGTAATACCAAGTTTGAAAGAGCTATGTTAGATTTAGGAGCATCTATTAATTCATGCCATATTCTATTTATGCTTCTTTAAATCTTGGACCTTTTGCGAAAACTGGTATTACCATTCAGTTTGCTAATCATTTTAATGCATATCGCAAAAGAGTTGTGGAAGATGTGCTTGTGCAGGTGAATCAATTGGTTTTCCCGGCAAACTTCTATGTCCTTGAAATAGAGGATGAGACATCTCCTAATCCAACTTCGATTCTTTTAGGGAGACCATTCTCGAAAACTGTTAGAACCACGAGTGATGTTCATGATGGCACTCCCATCATAGAGTTTGATGGCAAGGTGATATTTTTCAATATTTTTGAGGCAATGAGGTACTCTAGTGACTTACATTCTGTTTTTGCAGTTGACGTTGTTGATTCTTTGCCACAACAATATTTTGAGTTAACTCGCAAGAATGGATTGGATGTAGCTATTAGTGAGCATATAGGGACAGAAAATTCCAATGAGTTAGGAATTTTGATACAAGTGTCCAAAGAAATGGAGGAAGTTGTGGCAAGCTTAGATGAGACCATAGCAATAACCACACATAGGTATGATGTTTTATACATTCAATTTTCTTTATCTAATGAGAAAATTCTTTCTTTTGTGATGACAGCCCCTGCCTTGGAGCTTAAGCTTCTTCCAGATCATTTGAGACATGGATTATTGAGTGAGAATGATCCTTTGCCAATTATAATAGAAATGGGCCTTGCACGAATACAAGAAGAGAAACTCGTCCAAATACTTACAGACCACAAAACAGCTATTGCTTGGACGATTGCTAACATCCAAGGCCCAGCCATATGCATGCACCAATTCTTGTTGGAAAAAGGATCCAAGCCCACTAGAGAAGCACAACAGAGATTGAACCCTGTCATGATGGAACCAACGTCGGGCTGAGGACGTTAAACCAAGCGCTTATTGGGAGGCAACCTAATGTTTTTGAAAAATTAAAAAAAAGAAGAAAAGAAAAATAAAATGAGGTAATAATGATCGATTTTTGTGTCTCGAGGAGATTCCTTTCATAGGCCATCAAATTGATCAGGTTTTATCTCTCTTTTCCATCTGTCTCATTTGTTTTTATATTTTTTTACTTGTTTTTGACTTTTGTTTGTTATTGTGTTGTTATCTCTTTTATGTGTCTTTAGTTTCGTTTCTGCTCTTTTCTTTTCCTTTCTTTTGTTCAATTTGATTACTCTGTGCTTTGAGCTCATTTGTGCAGCAGCTTGTGGAAACATCCAAACGGAAGTTGAAGTCATTCGCCAAAGGTTTGAAACGTGCATATCTTGGAGAAAAACAAACTCGATCACATTATCGGTAGTATCTCTTCTTTTCTCCTCTTTAATGGATGCCGATATCTTTTTGTCAAACCTTCGTAAATATTTCCCTTCACTTCCTCAAAATGCTGTGTTTAAAATTTATAAAGTACGGATGACTAGACTTTGGGCATTGATGCTCCTAAATGTGCCTGCTGATATCCGATGGCTTATCGAAGCCAAGGTGAGATTGTCCGGTGAGCCGGACATTAATCTCGCAAAATACATGCCTGGTCTAGGAAAGAGCTACTACGCCAAGAGGCGAAGAGCGAAAAGGTTACAAGTATGTTATAAATGTGCTAGATGGAATTGTAACCAGACTTGTCGTTCATTAGGTTTTGCGTCCAGGAATAGAGAAGATAAACTTTCATTTATTAAGAATGGTTTGAGTAATGAGTCGCTGGATAATGTTTTGTTAACTCTCGAGTCACATTCTTGTGGACTTGTTCAGCGTGAATTGCTTAATCTATGGACACAATTTCGTGATGAATTGCAGTGTTATAGTCTAGGGAATCTGACTAAAAACGACCCTGTTTGCCAGTTTATAAGAAAACTGGATGGGAAGCAAATCCCCGACTCATAGAAGGCGTTTCAGCCGTTACTGGACGTAAAACCAGAGGAAGATGTGAGCCACAATCACAACTACTTGTATATTTGAATGTGTGTTGTTGTTGTAGAATTTTTTTTTCTTGTTTCGTTTGATCTGATTATCAATGTTGTTTTTGTGTTGTTGTTGTTTGTTGATTTTGTTTGTTTTAATTTCAAGTTTTCTTTTTGACAAACCATATGACTACCCCATGGCATAAGCACACGTGGAGACAAGTGTGGAGGTTTTGTCAACCTCCGTCGAAAGTATATCTCTACTTTTCATGCTTCACGTGGGAGACAAGTGTGGCGGTTTTGTCAAACCCCACCGAAAGTTTATCTCCATTTTTCATGCTTCACGTGGGCGACAAGTGTGTAGGTTTTGTCAAACCCCCCCGAAAGCATATCTATTTTTTCAAATCTCGGGGCGATAAATCTGCATCGAGCAACCCCCACCGAAATTATGTCCCCATGTGTCAAATTTGAGAGCTTTACGTGTGTATATATCCATTCTGCATATTTTCAAATGTCATTTTATAACCTGTCTTGCAATTGAAATCGCATAATACCTAACGTACATCATTGTCTTACACAAGTTTAGAGCACTTGTAGAAATGGAGAAAACACCAATTCGGCGATTCCAAAATATATGCGTATTTTGTGGATCGCAATTGGTAAAGATGGAGAGTTTACAACAGCAGCTCTTGATCTTGGTAGGACATTAGCTGCGAGGGGTATTCATTTGATTTATGGAGGGGGTAGTCTTGGGTTAATGGGGTGTGTGTCGACAGCTGCATCCCTAGGAGGGAGCAAAGTTCTCGGCATTATCCCTAAACCATTAGCTGTACGAGATATCGTAGGCAACACAATCGGGGAAGAGTTACAGGTCTCTAGATGCATGAGCGTATTGCACATATGGTTATTAAATCTGATGCATTTATAGCTTTGCCTGGTGGTTATGGTACATTAGAGGAGATATTTCAAATCACCTCTTGGGCACAGCTAAACATCCATCGGAAACCCATTGGTTTGTTAAATGTCAATAATTTTTTTGATGGTTTGTTGTCTTTTCTTGATCAAGCAGTAGAAAAAAACTTCATCTCACAGTCAACGAGGCAAATCCTGGTTACAGCTTCAACTGCAGGGGAGTTAATTGACAAATTACAAGAATTCGTCTATTCGCCTGATTCAACAATGGCTCGGATAGATTGGTTTGGAGAAGGCAATAAGAGGCGTAAACTGGATTTAACGCTCGATCTGTAATCTCTATCTACTGGTTTGCTTTGTTTTTGTTTGCTTTCTTTTTATTGTGTTTATTTGAGAGTTTTCATGTTATTTCTTTTGAGCTTTTTCAGGTTATTTCTTTCGTCCCAGGTAATATTTTCTAATCATGGCTTTTAGAGTGGTGGCTTAAAAATTTTAGTTCCTCTTGAAACGCATTCTGGATCTCTTCAATCCATAATGGCTGAATAAGGAGGCTAACTTCTAAACTTTTTAGACCCATTCTAACTGACTTGTTTTTGTTTGCTGTCTTGTTGGACTTTGTTATTTTATGAGTAAGTTTAGTTTTGTGTAATTTAGAGTTGTTGTGTGTTTTTGTCTTTATCAGTTTCGATTCGAAAAAAAAAAACATTGTGGAAAAACCTGAGAATGGCAGAATATGGGGTTTTCTTAACTCTTGAAACGCATTCTCTCTAAATAAATCTGTAGTTTGTTTATTTCATGTGTTTGAAGTGTCTTGTTTCTTGTTTTGTTCTTTCATAATAAAGGTATATAGGCTGGAAACCTTAAGTCTGCGGGCTACTGGTCCTAAGGATTGTTGAAATATACAATCTTGACTCAGGTGTAACAACGCCACGTACCTCTCTTCTTGCATTTTGTGGGTCGATGATAAGATAATGATTGAATTAAGAATAACTCTTGGAAATGATAAATGATGCATGGATCTGTGTGCTTGAAATGTTTATTGGTTTTCGCTTTGCCTTTGATTCCTTGCGCAACATTGAGCACTGAGCTATTATCACTGAGTTATTTGTTTACCTAGAGAAAGTTTATGCAATTTAAGTGTTTCTTCAGATTTCGATGAATTCTAGAACTTGTTTGACGGTCACTCGAGGAGAAATCCTAGACTGTGCAACATTAGGGAAATGATTTAGGCCATCTTTGGACCGTTTGAGCCTTAATAGCCACCCTTGACTGAAATTGATCCCTAGTTACCCCCTTTGAGCCTTTGTAAGCCTTTTTCTTTGTTAACTCACTAAAAGATTTCCTAACCTCAAATGAATTTGTTCCAAATAGTTTATCCCTTACCTATGAGCATGTAGATCATTCACAATTAAATTTTGAGCTATGTTCTGGTTTTGGGAAGTTAGAGGAGGTTGGGATGTGTCATGAGCAATGCAAGTAAGTCCTATTGTGTTTGTAAAAAGAAAAAAAAAGAAAAAAAAGTCAATCTGTACTTATCGTTCACGTACTTACACATTGAGGACAATGTGTTGTTTAAGTGTGGGGGAGGGGAAGTCTAATTAAAAAAAAGAGAAAAAAGAGAAAAAAAAGAAAAAAAAGAAGAACAAAAGAAGAAGAATAAGAGATCTATACCCTTAAGTGTTCTTAAAAAGAATGAAACAACAAAGTGTGGGGGTGTAGTTTTCTTTTGTTTTCTGCAAAAAAAAAAAAAGATTGAGTGTTCTAAATAAGTTTGGGGGAGTAACCTGGTGAATTGAAATAAAGTTGTGTTATAGGGTTGAGCTCTACATAGTCTTGAATGATTTATGTGTTTGTGGGTGATTTGAGCCAAATTATTATCCTTTATCATACCTTCACCCAAGCCAAACGTTACAAGCTTAATAAAGTCCTACTTGATCCTTGGTGTTGTGCATGTCTACATTAGTGGAGAGTGACTTGAAAAGCAGGCCTATGGAGTTCATTTATACACACATCTTCAATATTAAATATGATTCATTTTTATGCATAAACTCATCCGGGTTACAAGTGATTAGGTGAGAATGGCTCTACACACACACACTTGAGGAATTGAAATGAAGCGAAACTAATCTTTGAGATAAAATTCTTGATCAAGTGCATTATTTTGAAGTTTTCCTTGGGTTATAATTAAGTACAATCTTTGAGGCCTATTTGCAAGATGAAGCATTTGTGTGTTTTAATTTTTTGTTGATTCTGTTTCGGTTTAGTTTTATTTCATATTGTCGTAGTTGCTCGAGGACTAGCAAAGTCTAAGTGTGGGGGAATTTGATAAGTGTCTATTTATATATCATTTTCATATCAATTCGTCCATGTTTCTTTGCTATATTCCTTGGTATTTTTATGTTTTTGTGTGGTTTTGATGTTTGTAGGAGTTTTGGAGCAACTTGCACAAAAATGGAGTAAAACCCTTCATTTTCACCTCTGCTAGTCAGTGATCTTCTCGGATTTAATTGTATTGATATACAATGAACCCGATGACATATCATATACCGTTGGAAAGCTCTCGAAGTCTATTTTTTGGAGAAATTTACGGTTTATGAATCCATTCAGTGTACCGAAAGTTGTAATCAAAACAGTGTGAGAAGTGTAGAAATGTAATTCCACAATCACTGTAGCATGTATAATACGGGACACTGTAGCACGTTACTGTAGCAGAGTATTTAAACACATTTTAGGGTTTTATTTTCATAACTTGAAGAGGGGAGAACGTGGAGAGGCTGCATCTTTGGATTTCTCTCATCTCTTGGAGTTCTTGAAGGAGATTGAAGGCTTGGAAAGAGGAAGAACAACAAATCCTAAGAGATTTCATCAAATTTGCTAAGTTTTCCCTTTCCCCTTTCATTTTCTGGAATGTCTCCATATTGTATTGTATTTGTATTCTATCTGAATATGTGTAACTAAATCTGAATTGGTTGAGGGTGATTTCAAAGCCCTTGATATGGTTTTTGTAAGTTGATTGTGCAAGAAGTTGTTATCCAATTCTCTAATTGAAGTTGCTTGTATTTTCCCATGTTTAATGCTTATGATTGCTTGCTGGATTGTATTTGGGTGGCCAATTGAGTAAAATCTGGTTATTATCTATTGCTAGACTAGAAATCTTGATCCGTAATTGTCTTGAATTTCTAATCATTAGTAGCAAAATTTTGATCAGAGATTGCAATTGGAGAATACAACCTAGGTTAAATAATCCGAACTTGTGTGGTTATTGCTTAGATCAACCTATCTTTCTTATCGTAATGCTTCCATTGAATTAAACTTAGAGAGCTTATTCTGAGTTGTTTAATGGATAGAGATTAAATAAAGAGCTTGTTTTATTTAACAACAAAGTAAGGAAAGATTGGGGTAACAGAGCTTGTTGTTATCTACGGTTGATAATTTAAATGGTGTAATTGGATGACAATTCTACGATTCGTAAATCCATATCTTGTGGTAGAGAATGATCCTTTAACCAGGTTACTCTCATTGATTTTTACTCAAATTAACTTAGCATTGTGTTATTCTTTACTTGCATTAATATTTCATCTAGTTAATCAATCAACAAAAACCCCCCGTTTATTCTGTTTTTGCTTTCAAATAACAAATTCAATTAGAATCAATCCTCGTGGGAACGATATATTACTCATCACTTTATTACTTGTGCGACTAGTATACTTGCTAGTTTCGAACGCATCATGCTTGATCTTGAGGCTTCTCTTCCTTAATGGCCATCTTCTCCATTTCCTTAACCAAGTCATTTCCCTTAGAGATTCCTGCTTAAAGTATATCCTTGAAAATCTCGAATCCGGGCTTCAACATTCCCTGGAAAACCTATGGTTCTTCATGTCACGCCCTAAAATCTCTTATTTAGAGACTTTAAGGGTGATTGATTAAGAAAAATAATAAAAAAACATCATCAATATCTCACTTTTTTTTTTCCAAGTCATACATATATTTATAAATTTCACATGAATCCATTACAACACCTGGCTATTTGTTCAAGATAAACTTTACATACACTGATGACCACACTTAGAACATGGGCTGATAATCACATAATAAAATTTCCTATCACAATTTAGGCTAGTCAAAACTTTTCCCAAAACCATCGCATGCATGTAAATGCCTAGACTCTGTAGGAAAGCTCTGGAACACCACTAGTACGAATATCTTTTTGTATATCTGTGGAGGGAGGGGGGTGAGCATATAGCCCAATAGGAAAGATTCTAACATTATAGTACTCAATTACATAGTTACACAACCAATTATAATAAGTCAAGCAATCATTCTCATTCATACATCAAGGTATCGTTTATTCTCTTAACAATCAAAATCTTTCATCTAGTGTTTCCCATGGCCCATCCAAGAGTTTATATTCGTGTTCCCCTTGAATCCGTATACAAGACGGCCCATCCAAGGTCCAACACATCAAGTTTATATTCATGTTCCCTTTGATCCGTATACAAGACGACCCATCCAAGGTCCAACACTAAGAATTTCATATCTGCATTCTCCTTGGATCCGTATCCAAAACGGCCCATCCAAGGTCCAATGCATACACTTACAACCTTTCAATATAATTTCTAAAATAAATCTCAAGAAAATACAATTTCTATGAAAAATCTAGGACTTTCAGGAAGTGTGCATGCGGTTCGGGTCGATTCTGTAACTTCGCTCGACACTCGACACTGTTCCGCTCGACACTCGACACTAGACACTTGATACTCACACCTGCATGTCGAGTCTTGCATGCAACATGCGATACCAACACGTGACACTATTTACTCGACACTCGGTACAAAACACTCGACACTCAACACCACTCCCTCGACACTCGGTACCAGACACTCGACACAACCCGCTCGACACTCACACGTGCATGTCGAGTCGTGCATGCAAGACGCGACACGGTCTTGGCAACAGACACTCGACATTCGACATGTGCACAACCGACACTCGACACATGTCACTTGACACGAGGCAATAGCCACTCAAAACTTGACATGTTCAGACCCGACACCCGACACTCGACACTCGACATATTCACACCCGACACTCGACTCATGCCACTCCACACTCGACATGTAAGTGTCGAGTAGTGTCGGATGAAATGTCAATCTTTGCATACAGAGCTATGAACCTATACAAATATGTTGGTTGAATCATCTCATTTCCAGATTTCGACCTCCAATTTAAAAAATTCACCAAAAATCCATTTTAACTCCAAATAAAATGAAATCAGTGGCTATTTAAAGCTTCATATGTCTATTTTTCTAAACAAATGAAAAATCATACAATTCACAATCCAGAAAAATGTGGCCGCTCAAATAACACAGAACAGTCACATGAACTACAACTCTCCTAAAAAACAACCTCTACTTCACTTCATAAGCACTTATTTTTTACACATAATTCATCCTCCATGCAACAAAACAATCAATTTACAATAAGTAGTTTCACACATAATTCATCATCCGAGCAACAAAATAATCAATTTACGATAAGTCACATGCATAACAAACCAGTATCAATCAAAACAACAAAATACACAACACGATCCAAGTATAGTGTTAGAAAATCCCTACCTGGTTTCCAAGCCTATACACCTATTTGATTTTTCCTTCTTTTCCTCTTTTTTTCTTCCTTCTCTTTTCTTCTTCTTCTTCTTCTTTCCTTCTCCCTTTAACCCATCCGACTCCCCTCTTCTATCCCGAAATGAAAGAAAATATCTCCTTCCCCCCTTTGGAACCCTCATGTCTCTCTTATATATCCAAGGCTATCCATGGGCCTAAGTCCATTCATTTGTAATCTAAGCCCAATTCATCTTTATCAATTTCCAACACAAGCCTACTACCATAATCCAACCCAATTCTCATTTATTTAAACATGGCATATTTCTAAAATTGTAAAATATATACATATATATATATATATATATATATATATATATTTGGGATTCCACACTTCAGCTCCCACATACTTCATATCTTGGGCTTTGAACTTGATAAATCTCTCCTTCTTGGGCTCAAAGTCTTCTTCTTTCCCATCGGACTCATAACCTAAACCTCCTCTAGAAGTTTGGCCTTCGAAATTTGGAAGGGATGATAAACCACGTCCATTCCTCCCAAGCCCATTCCCTGGTAAATATCCTTGTTTCTTTATTATCCTAGCTACAATTGTGCTAACTTCGTCTATCATGGCTACTTGAAAACCTCCCATGTAGGGTGTCTCTCTAACCTTCACACTTAAGGCAATTGGTGCAATAGTTAAAGCCGCATAAATGATCACAATCTCCCCATCCATGTTAAATCGTATCTTCTGATACAGTGTGGAAGAGACTCCACCAAGTGGATGGAGCCATGCTTCCCAACAAAGCAGCAAAGGTGACTAGAATGTCAAGAACTATAAATTCTGTCATTACTTCAATTGGCCTAGTCTTCACTAATGCCTTGAAGATCCCAATGGCACTCCTCTTCGAGTCATCATAGGCTTTGATCACCATCTCACAAGGCTCAAGCTCATATTCACTTAACCCGTACCTATGCAAAATCTTCTTTCGTACAATGTTGATGGCAGAGCCATCATCCACCATGATGCAAGGGGATGTCTTCCCACTAATCTCGGTGGTGATGAATGATGGCTTGTTATGATTCCTTCCTTCAAAAGGTAGATCTTTGTCAGTGAAAGCGATCACACCCTTCTCATTTGCCCGTTTGGGTTCTTTTCCAGTCAAGGTGGCCAACATTTCATTTGTAGTGGCAATCATTGTTATTTCCACCTCTGCCAAAGCCTCCGCCATGGCTCCTTTATGCTTTTAAGACGATATCAACAAATCCTAGTCTTTAGCAACTTCTATTCCTTTCTCGATAGTTTTCTCAATTGGTTTCTCCATCTCCTTCTCATGGTAGAATCTATCACTCCTTGTCACTCCCTGGACATTCTTACTCTTAGCCTTAAGTGTTTCTCCCTCAATCCCTCAACTCTCACTTTTTTTTTTTCACTACTAAAGTCAGCCCAAAAGTTTGGAAGGATCTTGTCTTTAGGGATGTCATCCCATATTCCCACAAGTCTCACTTCTTTACATCTTTTAGGTCGACTCTCCCTCCGCTTAAAGCTCTCAACTCGCTTCATTTCCCTAACTTCGTTACCCTTTTTCACTTTGAGTCTTCTAGGTGGTGGACCTCTTCTAGCACTTTTTCTGGCCATCCACTTCTTGGTAAAGGCACTCGATGATATGGACTTCTCCTTGGCAGATGCTTCTTGATTCTCCACCTCAACTTCTTCTTCATCTACTTTTTGTTGCTCTTCTTCCTCATGGTCACTAAGGTCCAGAAATTTGGGGTCTAAGGTTTGTTTGACTCTCTTTACTATAATGTTAGCCCATCCACCCTTCTTATTTTAGATGTTGACTGCCAAAGGAATAAGCTTGTCTTTCGCCCTCTAAACGATCTCCTTGGGCTCTTCTTCTTTGGGTTCTTTAACCTTGGGCTCTTCAGCCTTGGGTTTTTCAATATTAGGCTTCTTCTTTGTGGCCACCTTTCTAGTTGACCCTTCTTGTTGTTTGAGCATGGACTTCTCCTTTCTTTTGGCTCTCTTAGCCCTACTCGATCTATTTTCTTTAAAGAAGTTCATGACTTGCTCCTCAATCAAGCTTGGCCCAGTCATGTTGGTCGTTGGAGGAGATATCCGATTGTAGTTAGGTGGTGGATTGCTCCTTATATTAGGCTTATGCATCTCTAGATCATGAATCTAGCCCTTATCGATCAAATCTTGGATCTCGTGATGAATACGAGTGTAATCATCAGTCTTATGCCCTGTCACTTGGTGGAATTCACACTTCTCGTGATGCCTCTAATTCCTTGTTAATGGATTTGGAAGCTTTCTCAGTGGCAATGGCTGCAAGATCTCTTTGACTCTCAATCTTGCAAAGATCTTGGATAATGGTCTTCCTAAATGACTAAAATTCCTTCGTTGGGCAACTATTTTCACCTCTACGTGCTTCGTGCTAGACCCACTAGCTTGGTGATACTACCCTTGACTTCTTATAGGGTGGTTATTATTGCTTCTTTTTTGCCTGACCTCCAAATCTTTTATTTGAAAGCCCGAATCATATAGGTCTTTAAAAGTTTTGATGGGGAAGTATGCTAGTCTATCACTGATGAAGGTATAGGCTTCATTAATCACCATGCAGACCTAGTTCTTCTTCATGGCCTGGTGTTCATTTTGGCAGCCTGGCCTTCCAGTGGACTAGATATTCTAAGAAGGTCTCGTTGGGCTTTTAACGTGTCATCTCCAAATCCCTCAAGATTACCCCCAGTTGGGTGTTTTGGCAATACTACTTCATAAATTGTTCGAAAAGTTTCTCCCAATCTTCTCGAACTCTCTTGGGAGGTCATCGTGCCATACTATTGCATCATCTTCTAGGGATAGCATGAAGTACTTTACTATGTGCTCCTTTGGCAAAGGAGTAGTAGCCATGACATCTGCATATTGTCTTAGATGTGTCTTTGGAATGCCCTCTCCATTAAACTTGGGCAAGTTTGGCATGCAAAACTTGAGAGGCAAATCATTGTCCCCAATGAGCAAAATGTCGTCTAGGCCTTTGACCCTTTTAGTCTTTTCTTCTTCAAGAGGGATTGGACCTTTTTCCTGTCTTTCGCCAACTGCTTGACCGATTCAGGTTTTTCTTGATTGATTGGGCTTTTCCTCCTATCTTTGCCTTGGCTAGTCTCACCATCATCAATATTGTTACCTTTGGGTGGTTGCTAGTTTATTTGGTTGGGCCCATTCTGTAGAACTTTGATGAGTTGGGCCATTTGTTTTTGGAGTGTGGTGATGTTAGCCCCCAGTTGAGCCATCTCAACATTATTGTTGTTGGTTACGGTCGTTTCATAAACTGGTTCTTCTTGCCTTGTCAAACGACCACCTTGTTTAACCCAAGTTGTGATAGCTGCAAAACAAAGGTGTTAATGCCATGCATGCATGCATATATGGATGCTATGATGCATGCTCATACAAAGGCATAGACACGCTTTCAGCCTTTCGACCTTATTTCTCCCACACACGTAGAGTCGTGTCTTTTTTCTTAGGATTTTTAGCTTTATTCCTAAGACATCAGCATGGGATACGGGAATGCGAGATTCTCTCACTTATTTCTATCAAACATGTTGATGTTGGATTCTCCATGATTATCATAACATGACTTTCTAAATGTCATGATAACCTTAACTTATGGCAAATGTCCCCATTTTGTTCTTAAGGGCGACTCGATCTGTGGCATTCATTCATGGTTCTATAAGGTTTGGGTTGATGTTATTCTAATCATTGGGAATTTACATCTATAGACATGCATTTCAACATGGGTTTTAGATATTTATCATCTTGACAATTTCTAGAGTCGTCTACATGGGCTTGAGTCTCAAGGGTCTAATGGTTTGGGCTCCTTCAAGAGAAAGATACCCTTTTGGGCTGTTTTTTTTTTATACCAATTCAATGGTACGTGCCCAAAGGTGGTGACACCAACATGAGTCGTTTAGGGGTCGAATGGCGCTAAAGACTTCTCAAGCCAACGCCATACAACTAGTTTAGGCAGTTCATGCTCATTATGTGCAAAAGTGTAGTGATGCGAGGACTCAAAATGTCAACATGAGCTATTAGAATTTGGTATCCCAATCGAATCAACTTCTCTTATCCCCAATGAAGTCGCCACTGTGAACCATGACATTGTGTCAAAGCTTCTTTCGAGACTTAAAGGAACACAAACGAGCCATGGGCACGTCAAGAGAAATAGAGTCGCCACCCAATTATTCAATTGGGAATGAATGGGGGCAATCCAATCCTTCGCTTCAGGTCCTAAACCACCCTCATCCCTTTAGAGATGGGTTCGGGAAGTTAGATACGAGTCATTCGACTTGCCTGGATCTGAATCCAGTCTCCACTAGGGCTTGCCAAATAAAAATACCTCATATTGACATACATCAACCTAAGTTGTTAATTTTAAACACATTTCTATTTTCATCTTTTATTAAGCATGTGAGGTGATTATTCAATCAAATAACAATTACAAATTCATCTATAGAAAGAGGGAGGAGATTAGATTACATTTCCTTCAAACATGTTCTTCAACAGTAAAGTAAATTCTACTATAAATACTTAAAAAATATTCTATACATTCATAAAAGAAATCATGCATTCGAATATCAAATGTGAACAATCACTTTTAGACTCAATAGATAATGAATTCATCATCACCATATGTGATTCAATTCAATGTCTACAAAGCCTCTTACATGTATATCCATAAATTCAATTATTTTATAAGTGATGGTCTCTCACAATCAATGTGAGTCCACCACCACTTCATGGCATCATACAATTATTCAATTATACTTCTAAACATGATATATTCATGCATTCATATATTCATAAATCAATTAATTCAATACAAAGCCATAATCAAGTATCATGGCACCTTGACCTAAATTCGATAATTTTATCATGGCAATTGCTATTCTAACATAATTTATTTTAATTCATAAGGAATCATGGCATTTCTAGCCTAATTTAAATGATAAAAAACAATCAAAATCAAACAAGGCTATTCTAGCCTAATCCAAGCATTCATGGGGCAATATGATGATTCTTACCTATTTTATGCCTAGCATGCTTCAAAGCAATTACAAATTTTCCTAGCATGATTCTAATCATGTGCTCCTAAGTATGATTCTAAGCATTCACAAAATTAAAATTCCTAAACATGATTCTAATAAAAAAGGGATAGTGGACTTACCTCGACACGTTTATCCATCTTGTAAAACAAATAAGGGTTAGAAAAATTCATAATAATCATGCTCCTAAGCATCAAAATAAGCCCTGATCATGCTTAATTCTAAGCAAGAAAAATAAACAAAAACGTAAAAGGGAGAAGAGAGGACTGCCCTTAAGACGTACCCTTTCAGGGTTTAAAGCAGCTAACACCTAAAAACCTTGAAACTGGAAAAGACTTATCAAATTCTTGAGTACGTCTTTGAAAGGGAGAATAGATGATTATATTCGATAATCGATGTCTTGAAAAGGAAGGAGAGGGGGTCCTTTATAGTAGGGGTTTGAGGTTGAAAAAGGAAGCAACAAATAAAAAAGAAAGGTCTAAATTAGAATTTTCCAAGAATACGCCACTAATAGCTAGGCGGCTGTTGGCAATCTATTGAGCAGCTGTCTGACAGCCGAGCGGCTATTTCCCCCTTCGGTCCTTCCTATTTTTGCACTTTACAGTTCAATCCCTTTTGACCTTCGTATGTTCGATCGCATGTAACTTTTTGAGTTCAACACCAATTTACAATCTAAAATTTTCACAAAAACTAGACATCCGTAGCTTTGCAACGGTATATGCCTTATGATTAGATTCCTCTTGGATTAATTTCTGTGATTTTTTGAAGTCACATGTCAGTTTTTGAGAACTTTCATTGATTCCTTCTCACCTTTCCTTTCTTGGCTTCCAAGGGCTTTCTGGTCATTGCTATTACTCGACATTTATCTTCATTACATCATTGAGCCTAAAAAATTTAGTGTCTAAACCTCCAAAGTAGGGGGCAAAACTATAAGCATAAAAAATCTACTTATGGTTTAAGCCTAATGACAATGACTAAAGATACTAAGTGAAGTAGACAGTTGATTTGAAAGCAGACTAAAAATACCCAAAAATTTTGATTTAAAAACATACTAAAAATACCCAAAATACCCCAGGCCTAGCCCAAACACACAGCCCAATCACATAAAAAAGAGAAGAGCCTCAAGGCCCAAAAGCCCATAACAAAAGCCCAAAAGAATTTGCGCCTAAAAGTTGAATTGGGCTGTGAATTAAGAAGAGACACGTGCGTGTGTGAAGGGAAGGGGTGGCGCATGAAGCAACGTGACCACGCCTGAAAGGAAGGGGCAGGGCCTAAAAATTTTCCTTATGCATGTGCCTCAAACATGCATGTGAGTGGGACACGCACGTCCGCATGAACCTTACACGCGTACTTTCCTCCCCCAACTTTTATAAATTCAAGCCATTTCTCGATCTTTAGGCGTCAAATATTTGCCTCGTTTCTCATGCCAGCTCTAAAAAATTCCTTCTAGCCCTTCTTTTCAAATACTTTCCAACTACCTTTCCTTTAAGAATTCTACAAAAACACCCCTCCTCTCGACACTTTCAAATCCACTTTCATTGAGATTTTTACAATAACACTGTGTTCTAGCACACTTCCAACCCTTACTATTTCCAAACTTTACACAGTTACCCTCATTTTTAACCTGTTTTCAAACAACCACCTATAAACACTCAATATTCAGTATAGCATGAAGACAAATCACCACATTTCCTCTCTTGTCTTATTGCTTTTTGTTTCTTTTTTTTTTTTTTACGATTTGCATTTGGAATGGAGATTAGGTGAATACAACGAGTGGTAATGGATCAGCGATGGCCGATTGGAAACCACCACTCTAAGATGCCTCCACTTTGATATTCACCATTTAGTTTCATTTTACATTTTCTCGCTTTTATTTTCACTTATTTACTTTATTGCATTTTTATCTTTATTGTAATTTACTTTTTCGCTTATTTACTTTATCAGACTTTTCTTTCACTATATTTTACTTTTCATGCTCATTTACTTTATTGTCTTTTACTTCTATCACAATTTACTTTATCGCACTTTTAATTTACCGTCATCTAATTTATTGCAATTTGCTTTACTGCAATTTACGCTATCACACTTTATTTTTAATACGCTCTTGATTCATCATCACGGATACCATCCACTTCATGGATGGCCATCCCATTTTCTACCATTTGAAGGATATAGTTCAAATCATGATTGGCTATCCGGATCATTCTTGTGGACACCATTCAATCTATGAATGGTTGTTTATCTCAATCCATTAAAATCCTAAAAATGCCATTTAATTAATAAGCTCATGTCACGATCAAGCAGGCCACATACTGAGTTATGTAACGGATCCATGGTTGATGTGCACTCACTATTTCATAATTACATTCTTTTGTTCACTTTATCTTTTTTTTTTTTAATTAGAATGTTTGTTATATTATCAGTCTTGCTGAGATAATGTGATGATGATCAGACTAGATAGACTCAAACTTGTGGCGAGGAACCCGATCTTGTGGAAATCAATAATGTGAGGGTGAATGGACAGCGGATGGAGCCATAATGCATGGTGGTGGATTCACTTTCCAATGTATGGCATATTGAGCTTGGCATAGGGAACAAAACTGTTAATTTACTTTTTTGTGCTCTATCTTTCTGATTTTATTCTTACTGTGCTTATTTATAATTGTAATCCTCTTTCTTGCATATTCCTATACTTTATCTTGCTGAATGCTTATGAAATGCCTCATCTTACATGTAATAATTAAGATAAACAAGTTATGTGCATTAAAACAAATCTAGGATCAAGATAGATAGCAATTAACCTACTAAAACCTCAAACTCGATATACACTAGTGGAGGACGGCCTTTGTCCGGGTGGATCAAAGATCCTCACCTAACTTTCTGAGCCAAACTCTGAAGGGATGATGGATAGTTGGGTCTTGAAGAAAGGGATTGGTTATCATCATCCAATTATTTATCACGATAGTTACCTGGGTGGTGATTCAGACGAGCTCTAGGACTAGTCCTTGTGGCTTGTTCTGTGGTACCCCCAAGTGTTGAAAAGCCTTGGAGAATAATGTCGTGGTCACAATCACTTGAAGCGAGATGGAAGCCCCACTTGCAAGCTTGCTTAGGAAGTATCCTGTGTTCTATGTATCTCTTCAAATCATAGTACCACGATTTCTCTCTTGCCCCTACTCCATCACCCTTACTTCTTTATAGCACAGAAACCATGTCTACACAACTATTAAAGGCTTAAGTGGCATTTCTTTAAACCTTTCACATATAGTAGCTAAGGTTTCCATAGTATTAGCCACTCGATTCTCCTCTCATGCAACATGCGTGAAAGTGTACTTCTTGAATCTTGCTACCAACAAACTTATATGCTTAGAATATCTCTTGAGCCTATCTTCTTTGACATCCCACTCTTCCCTAGCTTGTGAAACAACCACCATTGAATCACTAAGAACTTCTAACTCCTCAATCCGTATTGTGACCAAAGCTTCTAAACCAAAAGCGCAAGCTTTATATTCATCCATATTATTGGTAACTTTAAAATTCAACCTTTTTGCTAAAGGCAACATCTCCCCAATAGGTGAGACAAGGATAACCCCGATTCTTACACCTTTCCTACTCACGGCACCGTGACAGTGCATTTGCCATTCTATAACTACAATTGTGATGAACACTTAAATATGTATGTTTAATAAGAGCTTAGTTCATCATATTGCATTAATAGTGTCATTAAATTCCTCAACTTAAGCATATTTGTAGTCTTTGCATCTTTGGAATTAACTTCCTCTTAATTTTGGTTTTATTACAGGTTCGGTAAAATGACATAACTCTCTATTTATAGATCAGAATGGTGCAAATCTTAATGTTTTGGAAAGCTGATTAAATTATCTACAAGATTGTATTTCAAAAGCATCATCAAATTCGGGCTCTCAGTGGACCAAAAATGGGCTTGAAATGAACCCATCTGCAGTTTCGGCCCAGCCTGACCATGCCTCAGTATTTTGACCATATCTCTCACAATACGTATCCAAATCATATGAATCAAGATGTTCTAGAAACATGAGAGAAATATATACAACTTTCATTAAGACATGTGATTAAAAGTCTAAAAAATTCAATGTCAAAATCGGTGGTCAAAGTCAATTCACCTAATTACCCCAATTGTCAAAGTTGGTGCATCTAATATTTGACAATTATTCCTTTGTAATTTAACAAGTTTGTCCCTGAATGTATCTATAAATAGAGGTGCCTTGTGACCCCTTAGGGCATCTTGGCCTTGGTTGGAATATCTTGGCCTTTGCTGGGATCTTGTATTGTGTTTCTCTCTTGTTTTAATGTTATTAATGAATTTCCTTTTTCTTGCATTTTGTGTTCTTTCTCTTATAATGTCTTGCTAATTTCTCTCTTGCTAAGGTGAAAGGGTGAAACCCTTTATATGAGAGTAAGGATTCTCTAACCCTCAATATGTGCTTAATAATCATAATCTTATGTTGTTTATATGATTTATATTTATTTTCTTAATCAATCTTGACACCACTCGTAAAGTGGAGGTCTTGATCCATTGTAGACAATCCTTGGCACATCAAATGCTTGGATCCTTTCTAGATGTTGTATGGTTCTATCCTTTCTAGATGTTATATGGTTCTTTCTTACCGACACGATTCTAGTTAGGAACCTTGATTTGTTGTAGACATATGATGATTGGCACATTGGATGCTTGAACCCATTTACAAGAAGTGGTATAAATATTGGTAACGAAGCAAATATAATTCATATAACTAAAATGGGTTGTTTATCCTTATTTGAATTATCAAGGGCGGATCCCCTAACCTTAGCTTTCATTATTATTGTGTTGATTTCTCTTGTGTGATTCTCATTTATTGTTTATGAACTTGTTCTTTACTTATATTATTGATATTATCTTATCATATCTTTAAATCATCCATATCATATTTGCTTACTTATAGTTTGTAGCGCTTAAATCCCCTTCCTCGTGGATCGACCCCGGTCTCACCGGGTTTATTACTTCGACACTCCTATACTTGGGAGACAATCCTTTTTTGGATGTGTCAAGTTTTTGGCGCCGTTGCCGGGGAAGGTAAAAATTGGCGTGCAAAATTGTAAGTGTTCTCTTTTTTTTCTTTCACTGATCTTAATTTATTGTGTGTTCATCTTTTCTTCTCTGTCCGTCTCTCTTCCTTGCATGAAAATTTGGTCACGAACATCTAGTGGTAGACTTGTTAGAAAAACATCATCTTCCTTAGAAAACATGGCCGACAATCATGTGGAAATATTCACGGATGAAGGGGACAACTGTTCGCAACAAAATGATCAAAACCAACGAAGAACCCTCAGAGACTACATGAATCCGGTAAGGACTAGTGCACCATCTTGTGTAGTTTCTCCTCCAGATTCAATCCATTTCAATTTCAAACCAAGTTTTGTTCGACTTCTACCCACTTTTCATGGCCTTGACATGGAGAACCCATATTCGCACTGGAAACTCTTTGAAGAGGTATGTAGCTCCTACACTGACCCAAATTGTAGCATAAACACCATTAGATTAAAGCTTTTTTCCTTTTTCTTTAAAAGATAAAGCTAGAACATGGCTACAAAATTTGAGGTCGAATTCCATCAGTTCATGGGATGAGATGAAACAACAATTCTTGAAATAAATTTTTCCTACCCATAGAACAAATTCTCTTAAAAGACAAATTTCTGATTTCTCTCAAAAACAAAGGGAAACCCTTTACCAATGTTGGGATAGGTATAAGGAACTACTTAATACCTGTCCTCACCATGGTTTTGAAACTTGGAGAATAGTTGCACACTTCTATGAAGGGTTTACACCTCAAGATAGGCAACTAGTAGAACTAATCTGTAATGGAGAATTTAAAGAAAAAGACCCTAAGGAAGCACTTGACTTCCTAGATTCCTTGGCAGAAAAGGCACAAAATTAGGACACTGCTGGCACCTATGAGGTACCAAGCAAGACCCCAACCTCGACATCCAATAGAGGAATTTACAACCTTAGGGAAGACCATGACCTTTAAGCCAAATATGCATCCCTAGCTAGAAAAATCGAGGCTTTAGAAATGAAAAAGAGTGGTCAATTAAATTATATTTAAGAAAATGTCTGTAACATTTGTAATGACAATGACCATTCTACTGATGATTGCCCAACTTTGCCTGCCTTTAGGGAATGTCTCCATGAGCAAGCCAATGCCTTGAACACTTTCAAAAGGCCAAATCACAATCCATACTCACAAACCTATAATCCTGGTTGGAGAAATCATACAAATCTTAGTTGGAAAAATGATAATCATGCACAATCTTCACAAGTCCCTTTTCAAACACGACAAAATTTTCAAAATTCTCATGATCATGCATATGCTCCTGCTCCTAGGAATGACTTTGAAGAAAACATTGCATTCATTCATTACAAAGCAAGAGACTTTCAATAGTCAAACTCCTCAAAAATTAGCAAATTTGTCAGAAACTCTTGTAAAATTTGTATCTACATTTAGCCTCCAGAGTAAGGGAACAATTTCCTTCTCAAACATTGCAAAACCTAAAGATCAATCTAACTCAATGCAGGGAGTTTCAAATAACCATTATTTTGACCTAGCCAGTCAGTCATCACCTCGCACTGGTAAGGTTTGTTGAAGAACATATTCCTACCCTTGGAGAAAGAAGAAGAATCGATCTCTAAAGGGCAGAAGAGGTTGCCAAACCACACCTAGCGAAGAGGAAACCAAATCCCCCCCCCCCCCCCCCCACCCCCCCCCCCTCATGCCCGTGCCTCCTTTCCTCAAGCATTAGCCACACAAAAGAAGCAAACTCACAATTCTGAAATCCTTGAAATTTTCAAACAGGTAAAGGTCAACATTCCCTTGCTTGATGTGATCAAACAGGTACCTTCTTATGCAAAATTTTTGAAAGACTTGTGCACTTTGAAAAGAAAACTGAATGTGAAAAAGAAGGCCTTTCTAGCTGAGTAGGTAAGTGCTATTCTTCAAAATAATAATACAGTGAAATATAAGGACCCAGGTTGTCCTACAATTTCATGTGTTATTGGAGACCAAAAAATTGAACAAGCTTTACTTGATCTTGGTGCTAGTGTGAATTTGCTTCCATACTCGATTTTTCAAAAACTCAATCTAGGTGATTTAAAACCGACTTCTGTGACTCTTTTGCTTGCTGATAGATCAATTAAAGTACCAAGAGGAGTAGTAGATGAATAGTTTAGTTTCAAGTCGATAAATTCATTTACCCAGTGGATTTTATCGTCTTGGACACACAACCAGTAGAAGTAAGCAATTCAATTCCTGTTATTTTAGGGTGTCCATTTCTAGCTACCTCTAATGCTTTGATTAATTGTAGGAATGGAGTCATGAAGCTATCATTTGGGAACATGACATTAGAACTTAATGTTTTTAATATGTGCAAACAACCACATGAAGAAGAAGATGAAATTGATGAGGCCAATGTGATTGAATCTATTGTGAAAGATTACATCCAAAAAGGGAGTTCTTCTGACCCTTTGGAAACTTGTTTGGTGAATTCATTAGAATCAAGTATGGAACTAGAGTCTGATCTTACTGATATATGTTCTTTATTGGACTGTGCACAGGTGATGGAAAAAGGCTCAAAATTAAGATTTGAAGAATTGGGGCAAATGAATGAAAGCAAGGAAGAGGAAGCTCCAAGTTAGAATTGAAGTCCTTACCTGAAGGACTGAAA